>CANYBF012370529.1:0-13869 GCA_948192965.1 Dalechampia spathulata | reverse complement strand
AGATTAGGGTTTAATCAAGTCTGCCCTCGGGGACATGTGTGATCGCACATGTTTTGTAATGAAACATATGCGAACGCACATGTTCATATGCGGAGTGTAATGGGACATATGCGATCGCACATCCTCCCAAAAGTGCTAAATGGAACCCTAAATGGCCCAGAATCAACTCGGAATCGATCCGAACCAAGGCCGGTCCAAAATTAGGGTGTGACAGATTCAGAAAGCAAAGAGGAACCAAAGCCAAGTAATAATATAATTTTTTGAATTTCTTTCTCATTTTTCATCTACTTTTATGTAGTTTTGAACCTGAAATCCCAAGTAAGGAGGCAACGCAAAAATCAAACAAGAATTAAAGAGAGGGAAAGAAATGGAACATAATAAATTTATAGTGGTTCAGTCAACAAATGCCTATATCCACTTACCTAAGCAAACAACTTAGGTTTCCACTAATCACTTCATAAATACAATAAAGAATTCATCTCACAAAAATTCAATCTCTAGTGTTTTCCCAAGGCTCACACTAAACCCTTACAACAAGTGTTTTTCCAAGGCTCACACTAAACCTCACTTAATCATAATCCCTTCCTATCTCTCAAAACATAATCTAAGAGAAAAACAACAAGGATTGGAAACCTAGAAATCCTTTTCAAATGATTAATAGCTCAAGAAATCAAGAAATACTCAAAACATATAAAAATGTATTTAACAAAGAAATTGATGATTGTAGATTGATTTCCTACCTCCAATAAGGTTAATCTACATTTATATAAGCTATTCCAAGCTTATATGACCATTGAGGTTGTAATTAATGCAAAAAAGAACCATTAAATAACATTTTAAAAAATGCTGAAAATATGTATTTTAACCTATATGACCATAAGAGTTTGCGTACCCCCATACAACATTCAAAAAATGATTCTAAGATGATGTCGAAGCATCCGTACGACCATAACATTAAGTGGTACGCCCGTGCCAAAACCTTCTGCCAAATTTTCCACCCTATACGACCTCTTTATACGCCCGTACAACTTAGGAAACCAAATGGTATGCCTGTATGTGATCCTGTATACCCATACCAAGCTTAAAAACATTCAAAAATTTAATAATTTTCCTAAATCATTGTTTGTTAACATTAAAACTAAGATCAAGGACCCCCAAGGTCCAACAATCTCCTCCTTTATGATGTTCAAACCCCAAATATTTTTTAATCAAAATTAACTCCCTTTAATAAATAGCACTATTGTAATTCATACTTAATGAAAATTATTTTCAAAATGCATATAAATCTATTTTCACAAAACTATTTTCACCATACTTCTCCCCCTTTTGCTACATCAAAAATAAAATAAGCTAAAATTAATCATTGAAGTATGTCCTCATGTATATGCTCAAAATTCACATTTCAAAACAAAAACTAAATCAACATTCACAATATTAACACACATAACAATCATATCACAAAAATATAAAAGCTATAAAACCCTCCCTAAGTAGTTGTATAGTCTCATTCTTCAATTCACCAATGCAAAAGAGACTTCATTTTGTTGCTTGAATATCCATCCATTCTCATCTTATGAACTTCAAGCAAACCTAAAACAACTTCATTTAACTTTTGGTACCTAAATATATTTGAGTCCATGGGGATTAGCTTCACATGAGTCATTTGGAATGTATCCCAAGTGACTTAACCTTATAAAACATTTATAATTTGAGTGACCAAACTTACAACAATAATGATAATGACCAAGGAAGGGTTAGACTTCCAACTTCTTGGTCTATGAAAATGAACTTTCCTTTGGTCACTTTTCATGTCATTTCAAATTTTGACATTCAAATGCAAACATATACCTTTTGGCTTTGCATTGAAATGCTTTACCCCATAATTGTAATTCTTATGCAACTGACTTCTAATTGAGGTCTTAAACCTCTTAACATTGGAATTTTCAACTCCTTTACTTTCATTTCTCTTAGCAAACTTCATAATAGAAGTAGCTTTGAGAAATTTGGAGTGTTTTGATGAAGAAGAAATGTTTTCATCATAACCAATTCCTTTCCTATCAAATTTGAGTTTTTGACATTTAAGAATACTATCAATTTTAATGCCACCCTTTTCAAATTTTGAAAGATTTTCTTTTAAAAGCTCATTTTCTGTTTTCAAATTCTTATTTTCCAAACATAAATCTTATTTTTCTTTTTTCAAGGATTCATTTAACATTGAAATTTTTGAAACATTTTCAAATGTTTTTTGAAACTCCTTTTTAGATGAACTTAAAGCATCTACTTCCATTTTCAAGCAATTAATCTCATTTATCAAAGTTAAGTTTTCAGATTTAAAAACTTTATTTTCCTTAGCCAATTGCTCAATTTTGATAAGAAGTTCTTCTAAGACACTTTCCTCATCATCAAACTCATTATTAAAAGATTAGTTAGAAGTGCTTACCTCATTAAGAGCTTCTTCATCCTTATTACCATGAAGCATAGTCTATGCTCTCAAACTAAGCTTTCATTATCCAATTCACTCTCATCATCCCAAGTGGCTTTGAAATCTTTCTTCTTGGATGACTTGGATGGTGTAGGACATTCACTCTTCACATGTCCTTTACTTCTAGATTCTTCTTTTCCTCTTCCAACACCTTACCTTAAAGTGATCTCATGAGTAAGAAAATTTCCTAGAAGCATGTTAGTAGAAAGCATTGATAGATCATTTGTTTTCTCAATCGTAATCACCCTTACTTCCCAATTCTTCTTTAGAACAACTCTAAAGATCTTATTATTGATATCTTCTTTAGCATAATTCTTCTTAAACTTCTTTAAACCATTGATAATCAATCACCATAAGCCTATTGTACATCTCTGATACACTCTTATTTTGCTTCATAGCGAACAACTTATATTCATGAGTCAAAAGTTAAATCTTCTTTGTCTTCATTTAATTTGTGCCCTCATTATGTGTTTCCAAAGCATCCTAAATTTATTTGGTGGTTATGCATTGAGACACTCTTCCATACTCTTCTCTACTAATGGCACAATACAATATATTCAACGCCTTTTTACTCATAGTATTGGCCTTCTTCTCTTTGCTATTCCACTTATCCTTTGGCTTCAATGTGGAAATGCCTTCAATGATAGTTATAGGAGGACTATAATCATTTTCAATGAAGTTCCACAATTCAACTCCATCACTCTCAAAAAATATCTCTATTATATGTTTCCAATAAGAATAATCCATACAATCAAAGAAAGGAGGTTTTATGAAAGATTGACTCTCTAAACAATGTGTTGCCATTTGATCTTAACTCTAAGAATGTTAATTCTTGAAAAATAGAGCCCAAGCTCTGATACTAATTGAAATCCTAAGTAAAGAGGTAACACAAGAATCAAACAAGAATTGAAAAGAGGGAAAGAAATGGAACACAAGAAATTTATAATGGTTCAACCAACAAATGCCTACATTCACTCACCCAAGTAAACAACTTAAGTTTTCACTAATCACTTTATAAATACAATAAAAGAATTCTTCTCATAAGAATTTCATCTTTAGTATTTTCCGAAGGCTCACATTAAACCCATTGCAACAAGTGTTTTCCCAAGGCTCACACTAAACCTCACTCAATCATAATCCCTCCCTATCTCTTAAAACATAATCCAAGAGAAAAGCAACAAGGATTGGAAACCTAAAAATCCTTTTCAAAGGATTTATAACTCAAAAAATCAAGAAATACTTAAAATACATAAAAATGTATTTAACAAAAAATTTGATGATTGTAGATTGATTTCCTACCTCCAATAAAGGTTAATCTACACTTATATAAGTTATTCTAAGCTTATATGATCATTGGGAATGTAATTAATATAAAATAAAGTTGTTAAACAATATTTTAAAAAATGATAAATATATGTATTTTGACCCATATGGCCATATGGGTTTTCGTACCCCTATGTAACACCCAAAAAATGACTCCAAAATGATACCAAAGAATCTGTACGGCCATACAACTAAGTGGTACACCCGTACCAAACCTTCTGCCAAATTTTCCACCTCGTACGGCCTCTTTGTACGTCATACAACTTAAAAAAACCAAATGGTACCCCCATACATGATCCTGTACACCCGTACAAAGCTTTAAAATATTCAAAACTTCAATAATTTTCCTAAAATATTGTTTGTTAACATCAAAACTAAGATCAAGGGCCCCTAAGGTCCAACAAAACTCATATGGTTGTAATTTTTCGTTCATTGATTTTTCTTACTTTATGTAGTTTTTATTTATGGGTTAACGGTGGTTGTATGCATTAGATGTTATGTGAACAAAATTATTCTTTTCTATTAGTAATTTAATGTTTCTTCATGATCTTAAGTTGAGTTTCTTGTCAATATGTTTAATTGTTAGAATGGGACCTTTTAACATGCAAAGCATTAATCAATTCTATTAATCACTTTGAACGAAGGTTTAACTTAATCGAATGAACTTAGAAATATCAAATTATAACTACCTAGACATAGGAGTTAATTAAAATTTGGAGGCATAAAATGTGGAAAATGAACTTAATTGGTAAAGTTAATCATGAAAGTAGGGTGTTAGCTTAATTTTGGTTGGTAATCTCTTTTAAAAGGAAGAACTTTACATTAAAACACAATTTTGAAGTTAGTAATTAAATCATTAATGAAAAGTTTTGTTTATGTTCATATTCATCCATCCTAATGATTAATTGTACATTATATACACTATGCTAATTAGTTAATGGTGTAGTTAATTAAATAAACTATAATTTATAATCAAGCATTGAATTACCTCAATAATTAATGAAATTGATGACTGGTACTTGATTACCTTTGGTCCAGTAAACAATACCCTTATACTGCAATTACAACCCATATTCTTGTAGTGGTATGATTAAAAAATAAGGATTATAAATGTTAAAACTTGTTCATTTACTATACATGTTAAGATAGAACTATTTATATGCTAACATAAGGCTATGAGATAGATTAGATCAATCAAGATAATATTAGGTTGAAATCCAAATCCCAAGCAACAATCACCTAAATCCTTAATAAACTACTAACAAGTCATAAGTTCTAAAATAACCAAAAAGTAATATAAATTGGAAAATTTTTATAGTCATTCAAGATAAAACAAGAAAATAAAGTCTTCTACTACTCCTTTGAGTTGAGATATTGATCTTCTTCTTCAAATCTTCAATTCTAAATGCTCTAAAATGCTTAACCCACTAACAAAAATGGAAGCAATAAGAGAATCTATAAGTAATTTGATTTAATCAAGATGGTAATTGATTGAATGTAAAAAATGAGTATAGAAAATGAGTTTTAAATCTAAATCTAACTTAATTTCAAAACCTTGAATTTTCCTTAAAAGGAAAGATGATTTTCAATCTTAGATCCCCCTTTCAAAATAAGGAAGAAAAAAAATATATATATATACACCCCTAATCAAAATGAATAATGACAATCCAAAAATATGATCTAATAGTGTAAAAAAATCCTAAAAATGGAGGATAACACATTTAGATAAGTCATACTCAACTCGAGTATAAAGACACTTAAGTTAAGTAAGAGGTGGGAAGCTAAATTCACCAAAAACAAGGACATACTTGACTCAAGCGAGGTGATATATACTCGAGTCAATTGCCACTATGCTAAGCCAAAAATGCAAGACAAAGGTTTACTTAACTTAAGTAAGATGACACTTGATTCGAGTGAATATTTTGTATGTGAATTTAAAAGGGTAATAAGTTACTCAAGTTGAGTGGATTCACACTTTACTTGAGTATACCATATATCATCATATAATAAAGGGAATCGATGAGAAAAAATGGTC
This sequence comes from Dalechampia spathulata, assembly GCA_948192965.1. Taxonomy (NCBI): domain Eukaryota; kingdom Viridiplantae; phylum Streptophyta; class Magnoliopsida; order Malpighiales; family Euphorbiaceae; genus Dalechampia; species Dalechampia spathulata. The sequence continues at coordinate 8,029 of CANYBF012370529.1, read as the reverse complement.
TATTTGAACATGCAAAACACAAATGACAAAAATAAAGATTAAAAGGGGTAAAATCATGCAAAAATAATACAAAATGTAAAATAAAATAAGAATTAAATGCAAGTGAATGAATGTTATGAAATGCAATGAAATGATGCAAAAGATATAAAAAATCAAGTATAAAAGTTATAAACATAGTTTAAAATATTGAAATACTATATAGTATATAAATTATGTAACAAGAACAGTTTTATAATATTCTTCATGTAGCATCATATCAATATTACTTTTAATTTATAGTGATTATTGAACTTTTTAATTGATACTAAATTTTTATATACAAATTTTAAAATAGTAGATAATAAAATATTAACTCAATATTCTTACAATGAATTAACAAGTACATTTTTGGAAAATTTTCAATAATTTTATTAAAGAAAAATAAAATTTTAAAATTTAAATAATAAAATATTTTTTGGATATAAATTATTATTTTTTGTTTACTAATAATTAAAATTATATTTTTGTTAGACAAAATTATAAATGAAATTAACATATTTTATATTTTTTAAAATCTCAATTAAATATTTTAATTGATGTTGATGTAATGCCAACATGAAGAATATTTCAAGCACATCACTTTAGTTGTCACTTTGGTTGTCACGTAACCAAATTTTCATTGAAACCTTTTTGAATGACCCCATTGTTAAAAAAAATTAAAAGTTAATAATAAAATAAAATAAAATTCAATAATTACTTTTTAAAAGTAAGCAAAGTTTAGTATGTATTAATACACTTTACTCAAAACATCTTTTACATGTAATCCATTAGATATATTTATTTATCATATATATGATATATATATAAATATTTATCTATTTTATTATTAGGTAAATATAATAAATATTTATCTAAGAGCATATATGGTAACCAAAAAATGAATAAATGTATGTATTTATCATATATAACATATCATATGTTTTAGCTCTATAATTATGGATTTTAATGTTAATAATCAACTCTTTTAAGTTTTGATATTTTTTTATAAAATTCATGGTACGTACGAGCATACCATAGTTGGTATGGGCGTACCACTAAGTTTTCTAATAGTTTTCTAATATACATTGATTTTATCCATTAAATAAATATATTGCCATTTTATGATTTTACTTGAAATTTCATAAGTACGATATTTATTTTTCTTTTAAAAAACTACATCAAGGAAGTTTGAATTAAGGTTTTTCAGGCCAACTCATGTCACCTTCTATCCAAAACACACATAGATAGAAGTGTAAATGAGTCAAGCTGAGCTGAGTATTCAATTGTTCAAGCTCGGCTCATGAAATTTTAGTTAGGCTTGAGCTCGGCTCGAGGTTGAAAATTTTTTCAATATCAAGCTCGAGCTCAAATCTATAAGGCTCAAGCTCGGCTCAAAGATCAGCTCAAATTTTTGATTCAAGCTCAACTCAAAATTTTGGCTTAAGATCGGCTCGAATTTTGGTTCAAGCTTGACTTGAAAATTTAGTAACTAAGCTCAAAATTTTAGCTTAAGCTCAACTTGAATTTTAGTTTAAGCTCTACTCAAGTTTGAGCTTAACTCAATAAAGTTAAAAAATGATTTGAATCTAAGCTCATAATTGATCTTGAAAATAGGCTCAAATTATGGCTTGAAAATAATTTCAATAATACACTTAAAAAATAAATATATATTAAAATATATATATTAGACACTAATTTTAAACTTGTTAAATTTTTAACATAATAATTCAATTATATTATTTTAACATAAAATATTTAAACTATTTATTTAATTTTTAATAAATAATTAATATTCTTGAATTTTTAATTTATCAAATTAAATAATATGACTATAAGTTTTATGAAAATTAATAAAATTATTTATTATTAAAAATAAGTTAAAATACTTTTTGCAAAATTTCAAATTTTTATTAAGTATATAAATATGTTATTTAAAAAATATGGTTGATATTTGAGATAATATGAATAATTATTATATAAATTTTTTAAAATATATAATTATTTATAGATAAATAAATTTATAAATAATAATAGTAATAAAATGTTATTTAATGACAATTAATATTTATTATATATAAAAGATAGATAATTAACATTTATTTTTTAAATATAAAAAATATAATTATTTATAAATTATATTAAAAATTTTTTTTATTTGGAATATTTGTAATTAATTTTGAATCAATTTAATTTATAAATATTATCATGAATTATTAGTATTACAAAGAAAAAATAACCATTTAACATTTAAAATTTTAATGGTATTTGTTTAATAATAATATAAAAGTAGATAAATGATATTTTTTAAATAGAATTTTTATATATCCACTTCAATCATTGTTAATTTGTTGAATCGTGTTCTTCTCTCATTGTGAATTATTACTAGTTTATAAGATAACAAATCCACTAGCTAATTTATAAGCATTATTTGCATTGAAATTTTTGTAATTTAAATAGTTTATTTGTTTTAGTACTATTGAATTTAATACATGGCTTGAATCGTATGATTTTAAATACTACATAAATATATCTTATCTATATTAATTATATTTTATTTAAAATTAAAAATAAATAATTTTTACAACATTAATTAGTAAATTATTTATAGATACAATAATATAAAAACTAACTTTTGATATAAGTAATATATTATTAATTACTATATATATATATATATATATATTTTGAATTTAACATTTATATATATAAATAAATTATTAATATTATATAATAAAATGAATTATATAAAAATAATAAAATAAACAAGCTAACTCACGAGCTTATAAACAAGCTGTTTCACCAGCTAGCTCACGAGCTCATAAATAAGCTAGTTTACGAGTTTACACACGAGCCAACTCACGAGTTTACATGAATCGAGTATCAATGTTCTCATGATCGGCTCATTTATAAAACGAGCTTTAAAATAAGCTTGAGTACATTTAGCTTAATGAATGAGCTTTTATCGAGTCGAGTATCGAGTAGCTGGTGAACACCTATTTATACCCTTATTTATAGATACTAAATGTTCAGTTTACCACTCCTGTACAATGGCTTTGATATGGACCGCCTTATCCTTCATCGTAGTTGCATTAATCCTCCTCCAAACATGGCTCAGGATCGGAAAGATCAAACCCAAGAATCTACCGCCTGGTCCAAGAGGGTTTCCCGTATTCGGCAGCCTTCATTTGCTAGGCAAACACCCTCATCGGCAGCTCCATACACTAGCTAAAAAATATGGCCCCATCATGCACTTGCGATTAGGCTTGATTCCCACCATTGTCGTATCCTCACCTCAGGCTGCTGAATCATTTCTCAAGACCCATGACCTTGCTTTTGCCAGCAGGCCTCCTCACCAGGCTGCCAAATACTTGTCTTACGGCCAGAAGAACTTATCCTTCGCTTCCTATGGCTCTTATTGGCGCAACGTTCGCAAGATGTGCACCCTTGAGTTGCTTAGCAATCTCAAGATCAATTCTTTCAGGATGATGAGGAAACAAGAGCTTGACCTGTTGATCGATTACATTAGAAACGCATCCTGCCAACGCTTTGCTGTTGACCTCAGTGCAAACGTTGCTTCTCTTAGCGCTGACATGAGCTGTAGAATGGTTTTCGGAAAGAAATATACGGAAAATGAGTTTGACGAGAGAGGGTTTAAAGCTGTGATTCAAGATGTCATGCAGTTGGCAGCTGCACCTAACTTGGGAGATTATATACCTCAGATTTCTGGACTTGATCTTCAGGGCCTCACTAAGCGTATGAAGTCTCTTAGTAAGGTGTTTGATGATTTCTTTGAGAAAATAATTGATGAACATATGCAATTTCAGGACGACGTCAGAACTAAAGACTTTGTTGATGTCATGTTGGGTTTCGTCGGAACGGTATCTTGTGAATATCAGATTGGTCGAGAAAACATCAAAGCCATCATGTTGGTAAGAATAGCATCGTCTTTTCGTTTCGTAGAGACACCTCACACCGTACCAACAGTGGTCCAAGAAGAAAAGTTTTTTTTGGAAGATTATTATCTTTATAGTTTCATAATTTATTAAATTTACCGAAAGAACAAAAATTTTTATATACAATAATTTTAGGGAGCCATGGCAAAGCTGCTCCTCTAATTCTGTCATTGGTTTGCAGGACATGCTTGTCGGTTCAATGGACACATCGGCAGCAGTAATAGAATGGGCAATGTCTGAAATCCTGAAACACCCGCGAGTGATGAAGAAATTGCAAAAGGAGCTTGAAGAAAGAGTTGGGATGAACAGGATGGTGGAAGAATCAGACTTGGACAACTTGGAATACCTAGAAATGGTTATTAAAGAATCCTTCAGACTCCATCCTATAGCACCATTACTACTCCCTCATCAGGCAATCGAAGATACAATCGTCGACGGATATCTGATACCCAAAAATTGCCGCATTTTTATAAACACATTTGCCATTGGACGAGATCCAAATGCTTGGACAGAAGCAGACAAATTTTTGCCTGAGAGATTTGCAGGGAAGAACATAGATTTTCGAGGGCGAGATTTTGAGCTTCTACCATTTGGTTCAGGCCGAAGGGGATGCCCCGGAATTCATCTTGGAATGACTGTGGTTCGCCTGGTGTTGGCCCAGTTGCTTCATTGCTTTGATTGGGAGCTACCAAATGGTATGCTGCCAGCCGAACTGGACATGACTGAGGAGTTCAGCCTTGTAACTCCAAGAGCTAAACACCTAGTAGCTATTCCTTTCTATCGCCTTCATGTTTAATTTTATGGATTGTGTAACTAGTCAACAATGGCTCTTAGTGACTGAGCAATCAAATCTTATAGGAAAGATGACAATGGAGAAATTGTTTCATCAAATTGATTTATCATATAAAATTATAAATTATTTATCAATAATATTATTATCTTAATCAATTTTTATAAATATCATGTTAGGTTATTTGATTTTCTATTTAAAGGTTTTGATATTTACAAATACTCTCACTTGAATTTTTTTTATATTTTTATTCTAACAATTAGTGATATAGTTGTACCAGCTTCTTTTAAATGCCTTAAGAAATAGTTGATTTTGTGTCTTCAATTCCAATAGGTACCCATACAATTGTACCATATGGTCTGTATAATTGTACTACATACTATTACCCATTTAGTCGATTTTGGCTGCCTTTTCCTAGTAGTCACTTGTATGGCCATACAACTTTCACAACTCACAAACCCATTATTAATTATCTTGAACTCTCTTGTATTGTTATCTTTATTATTCTAATATTGGAATGGTGAGAGAAAAATCATTTGGGTTTTACTGTTGTATATTGAGAGAATATTTATAAGTTTAACTTTGATTATAAAGATTTGGGTATAAGCCTTGAAAATACTAAGATTTTGATTATTGATTGAAGAATCAATTTTAGTATTCTTGAAAAGAATAGTAGAAACCTAAGTGATTGTTTAGGTAAGTTGACATAGGCAAGATTTGTATTGAATGAATATAAATTAGTATTGTCATTTTTGGGATTTCAATTGGTGTTAGAGTTTGTACTCTTTGTTTTCACGAGAATTTATCTTCTTGGAGCTAAAGATCATGATAACACAAATCCTAGAAAGTTAATCGTAGACCCCTTTTTTTTTTGATAAAATTGACTATCCCTATTGGAAGTATAAGATGGAAGTTTTCCTTGAATGTCATGGTGTAAACTTATGGCATATGTTCTATAAAAAAAAATTTATAAATCTTTTATAGGATGATTAATGCATTCTTAATTATATGTTATTTATTAATAATTTTATAGGAGTATGTTTCATTGGTCGAGTATGACAATCTACAAAAAGAGAAAAAAATGCTAAACTTACTAAAGTGAATCCAATGGAGATAGCAAAAGAGCAATTGAATATTGCAGTAAAGTAGGATGCGATCTCAAATTGAAATGGTTACATTGAATTGAGGAAGAGAAACTACTGCTTATTGAGTAGCTTTCAATCCCAATTGATTAGATTGCATATTTATAAAAAAAAAAGAAATATGTTGTCTCTTTATAGATTTAACATAAGTATGTGTTAGACCTAGAATTTTGATGTATATGTCACATATGAGTCAATTTAAGTTATTTGCTATTTTTAAGTATGTTTTTGTGAATGGTATGGGCATACCTGTTTTGGTACGGGCGTACCAAATTGTTTTGTTGAATGGTATGGGCACATGGCTGACCGTACCAAATTAGTATTGTTTGCTTGAGCTTGGTATGGGCATACCGTTGCTCGTAGGAAAATTGTTTGTCAGGAAAAATATTTTGGTATGGGCGTACCAATAGGTGGTATGGTTGTACCTAACTTCCCTCTCATTTTCAAATGTGTCTTTTTAAATTGGTACGGGCATACTATGACTGGTATGGTCGTATGTGACTTAGCAGAAAGGTTTTAAACCCTTTCTAACGACTCTTTTAGACATAGAACTTTCATATCTTTCAATCTAATAGCTAGTTTTATAGAGCAATTAATTCCTTGAGCTTCTGTCTTCAAACATAAGTAAGTTTACTTGTGTTATTGTATTTTGACAATTGTAAACTCTCAATTGATTGTATTTCCATAACCTAAGAGTTATGTTTTAATTATTGTGGATTGGTGTATGATTAATGCATGGGTATTAAATTGTAATTGAGAGTTTATGAGGTAGATTATTGTAAAGGTTTGAGTGTGAGCCTAAAAACACTGAGGTTTAGGATTCATTTGTGGAATCCTTTACTATAATTGACTTGATTTTAATGGTGAGACTTAGGAGAAGTGGACGTAGGCAAGAGTTAGTGCCGAACCTATCACGTCCTTTAGCTGTGTAACATGCTCCCGTAGAATAATTATTAACTTTCCAACCGAGAAAGTCAATAACTAATCCACAAAGGATTTCGTACATTCTGTAGAAAATTTTTTTTAAAACAAACATATTACTTATATACAAACCCATTATCAACATTACATTTTTACATAGTACTTTTCACATATAGACATCAGGTATAATCCCATTATTATTTTACAAATTATAAGTTTATCACTCTTAATTTATTTTCTGTCAAAGCATTTTATTTATGTAGTTGCACGATCATTTTATAATTTGGAAGTCTGTAGGAAAGTTAAACTTATTACCAATATTCTATTGGTAAGTCCAGCTGCTTCGTTGATGATCCGGTTCTACAACTTTGCTTGGTCCTGCGTTTATCAATTGATAAATGCTGAGTATAAAACTCAGTGGTGCTAGTGTAACAAATATCATACATAAGCAAAGAGATTTCTTAATATGTCAATATAATATCATTTTACTCTTAATGATAGGTCATTAAATAAACATTGTTTCATTTACTATTCATGATTATAATTCAACCATAAATATGGTTATGCACATTTACCATTTCAACATAGCATTTACCATTTCATTATGTATTATGTCTTGCAATCTCCCTCATTTCTGATCATATCATTAATGTGCACATTTATTGGGTCTTTCTTTTATGTCATTTTCAGTGGTACGACAATCATATCTCATATAATATATAACCTTTCAATTTGTTCTTTATCAAAACTTTAGTGTATGTATTCCCGTAAGAATTTAATCATTTACCCAAATGTTAAACATTAAACATATTTCTTCTATCAATATCTTCCTTTCTTCCTTATACCACAATGATATGCTATGTCATGATTTATGATTAATGTATTATGAATATGCCATATTTAGCGACCATATTATATCGTATATACATATGCAATGCAATTGCATTACTAAACCATTGCCTCTTTGATTAATGAATGATCGAGGACTTCAAACATACTAGCATAAACCTAGTATGTCCTTTCCTTTGTAAATATCCTTGAATAATTCATGAATATTATCCACTGGTTTACCTAATTCAAAATCAATATTAATCTTTTATTAGTAATTAATTCATCCTTAATCATTCTTATAATTATATACCACTGAATTGTTCAATCTTATATCTAATTTGATTTATATTATTTATTACTAAACATTTATCATA
>CANYBF012369863.1:0-15684 GCA_948192965.1 Dalechampia spathulata | reverse complement strand
ATATGGTCTGTATGAAATAAGGAATGTTTATAGAACCAGGGAGCTAAATGCTATATATTTGTTATCTGTTATAAAAAAAAAATTACGCACTAGTTAAGAATGTATGGAATCCCTTGTTGAATGATTATTGATTTTCTTGTTGGGAAATTTGTAATCATTCGACGGGAGCATGTTACGCGGTCAGAAGACATGACAAAAATTTCATTAAAATTCCTTTTGATAACCTTTATATGAAATAAAATTGAAATTTGATGATAAAATAATTGAAATTCAATAATTATTTTGAAAAAGTAGCCAAGTTTCAATAAATTGTAGTACACTTTACCTAACTTTTATACTTATTAATTAATAAACTCATGAGTTTAAATAAGTTAAGTATTATTTAGTTTAAACTTGTTTCTAATATAATATTTTGGTTATATTTGATAAGAGTATTTTATATATTTATTAACACTTAATTTTCACTCATCATTGCTTAATGATGATGCTTACCTTGATTCTATAATTGAAGGAATCCTTAGGCCAACAACAAAGGCAACATTAAGCTGAATATGGAGTTTTTGATTTGCCTATAGTTATATGTGGTTAATTTTCCACTACTCAAAAATCAATTGCAAGTGCATGGATTATTGTAGTAAGGTTATCAATCTTACAAGGATTTGGTTAAGCCACCACAAATCAATATCTAATTTATTTAAGCAATAATAAATTTTTAGATTTAAAACAAAAGTAATTATAATATAATTAAATGAAATAAAATAAATAATTAAAGAAATTTATAAAAAATAATAAGAAATATAAGAATTGATACCCAACCACCATTTGAAGCAATTTTCATTTGTTAAGTTCTTTTGTTACCCATAAATTTTCAAAAGTATTAACCTGTTTCTCTTAAGGTCAAATTAACTAAATCTCCTTAAAATGCTAATTGAATCTCCCAACCAACTACCTAATTCAAAGAAACTATTAAGCATCCTAAAGCAGTTAAGCATGCATGTAAATCTCTTATACATACATACAAACCTTAAATGTTCAAATCAATTATGTACATCTCATTGCAAACATAACTAAAAGGATTCAATTTCTCAATTAAATTCACAATAAGGTCAAACACCCATAGCAAAATAAACTTAAACACATTAAAAATTTCCCTAAATAGCATTTAAAGCATCAATCCTTAAAAAATGATTTAGCATACATACTATAAAATACCAATAAGAAAAGAAGAAAGAAATAAATAAATTTGCAATTTAGATGGGGTTAGTTTAATTTTTCAAGCTTTGATGCCTTTTTATCCTTTATGGAAAGAGAGGAAGATGGAGGTTTTTCATCTTCTTTATGTTACTCTTTTACTGCTCATAATCACTAAATTAAGATGTGAAAAACTATCAAGTAACTCCATTTACCTCTTAATAATCATGTCTTAAAATGTATGCTAACTCATCTTATCAACATTATCGCACTCATGACAAAAGGCTTTTTTGCATTTCCTCTCCTACTATATCTATCGCGATCACACCTTCATTGTCATGCTCATGATAGCTTCTTGCATGTATTTTATGGACATCCTCCCTTAAACCTTCTTTTTGCTAAATACAATTAATAAACATATTAAACTTACAAAGAAAATATAATAAAATAATGCTATGAAAAACTTAAAATAACATGTAAACACATACATCATTATATAATGTGCAAAACATATTATTATTTCTGGCAAATACATGTAGTGGATTATCCTTTTTTTATAATGTGTAATGCATATTGCATGTAAAGTGTAATGTATATTGCAATCTAGGCATAAATTCTCATATTAAAAACTTAAAAATTAGAACTTCTCACTTAATAATATAAAAAAATCATAAGGATTTTGCAAAAATCAAGTGGAGGTTGACTAAAAATACCAAAATCTATCAAAATCACTCTATAAAGTAATTAATAACTAATTAAACTTAATTAGAATTAATTCTTGGATTAATTTATTTCCTTAAACTTATTAGAATCAAGAAAATAGGGAAGTTGATTGAGCGCCAAAATGCTTTATTTTATACCCACAAACAACTTATTATAGCATAGTAAAGTTGCTAGAATGGTTGACTTGTCTATGTTTTATATTTTGCAAACTAAAATGGGGAGTTTTAAAGAAACATGCTTAAAAGGGAGACTTTAGAGCTGATTTGGATTAGAGCCTCGAGATAAGGCAAACCAAAACGATATGATGTGTCCAGTTTTGAAGAAGCTGAACATGAAAGAGTTGGGAAAGGATTTAAAATCTTGCAGCTGAACAAGAAAGAGTTTGGAAAGGATTTAAACTCTTGGAGCGTGGAAGAGATTGGGAAGGATTTAAACTCTTGTAACTAAAGATTAAGATCAATATTTATCTCTTTATTTTTATTAGTTTATTAATTTTACTTTCCTCCTATAAATAGGAATGTAGTGTATGGAGGAAGAGAGTTTTCTTTTAGATTAGGGGTTCAGATTCTATTTTCATAGAATAATTAATTGTTCCATTACCTTTCATTAATTCTAGTTTTTATTTTCTATTTTTATTTACCAATGATGCATGGCTATGCAATTTTCTTTTCCCAATTGGAAGCAATTCAAGATTATTCATTAATGACTATGTGAGGTCTAAACGATCTTAATTCCATTAGTAAAACACTATTCTTTTTAACTCTGAATTTCTTAAAACCATTGCTATTCTTAGTGCATGTAAATAAGGCTTGTTGTGTGACTTTAAGTTCCGCATATAGCTAAGTGAGTTGTTTGATACAGAAAAGTCACTCAACTTACTGGAGTGGTAAAGCAAGTGCTATTCTTGTTACGACATGTAGTAGTCTTCCTTGTGAATTAGAGGATCTAGTTTGAACACTAGGGATGATGGGTTGTGACTATTAACTAGAGTGGGGTCTTTCTAATTCCTAATGTAATCTTGGGATGACTTATGAGAATCTTATTCCACTATGTCTATCCCAGAATTAGAGGCATTTCATAAAGCTTGTTTCATGGCATCTTACAAACTAAGGAAAAATTAGGATGTGTGAGAGTTTCTTGGTTCATTGGACTATAAATGAATCGATGGTCATAGTTGGTTGATGAATACTTGAAGCTTTCAATTGGGAGAATTTCTTATTATTGAATTTCCTTTATTTTATTTTGCTAAACTTGTTTCATCATTTGCTTCATTACTTTCCAAAATTACTTTTATTTATTTTAATTACAAAGAATTATGGATTTGAAACCATCTTTATGGGATTGACCCTTACTTCTACTGCTATCAAATCATAGTTAGTATGTGCTAGTAGTAAGGAATTAATTTGACGGTATCGACACTTGATCAAATTTTGGCACCATTATGGGGGATAGTAACTAATGTTTCTTAATTCTTTATTTATGACTCAATCTTACATAGGTAATCTTAGCTTTGACAAAGAAATCAAAAAAACTGTGAAAAGATAGAGAAAAGAGGTAAAATTTAGAAAAACTGCCTCAGTCTCAGAGAGTTCTTGTGCCCATGAGGAAATAGCCAGTTATAACTACTCAGATAACGAGAGCTATAACGAAGTTGTTATGGCCATAAACAATGAACAGAATTTGAGACAAATGACCACTGTGCCCATAGACCAGTCCCCACTGTGTATCATTTATGAGAATTTAACAGGACCCCTTGAACTTAAATTTGGACTTATACAGTTACTACCTACTTTCAAAGGCCTGGAAAGTGAAGACCCATATAAGCACCTAAAAGAATTTCATATTGTTTGTATAAGAATGAAGTCGCAGGCTGTGAACCTTAAACACATTAAACTAAGAGCTTTTCTCTTTTCTCTTGTAGATGCCACTAAAGATTGGCTATATTACTTGCATTCCAGAACTGTCACAACATGGAACGAGATGGCTAGGTTATTCTTGGATAAATTTTTTCCAGCCAAAAGAGCTGCCCAGATTAGACGAGATATATGTTCAACTCGATAAAAAGACATAGAAAATCTTCATGACTAATGGGAACATTTCAAAATATTATGTGCCTCGTGCCCATAATACGGGATATAGAGTAGAACTTGATACTATGAGGGATTATTACCAATAAAAAAGAAGATGATGGATGCTGTGAGTGGTAGAGGTATTGTAAGACACCATAGGAAGCTTGTAATTTAACAGACATAATGGTAATTAATGCTCAATCTTTTACCACCAAAAAGGAGTAACCTAGGAGAGTTCATGAGGTAAATGTTTCAAGCCTTGAAAACCAAATAAAACAGCTCATATTTATTATGTAAGAACTTGTGACAAATATGAAACTAGCAAGAGGTTATGAAATTTGCACTCATACATATCATCCGACTGACCAATGCCCCTCGATTAAAGAGGAGGAAACCAAGAAACAAGTAAATACTGTTGAAGGATTTCTAAGACCACCATAGAGAAAATTTGATCCTTTTTCTAAGATATACAATCCAGGCTAGCGAGATCATCCCAACCTGTGTTACGGCAACCAACAATCAAATTTCTAGTAAAAATCGAACTAATAAAAACCTTCAGGTATGTATCTAGAAGATGTGGTGAAAAACTTAGCGACTAATGTTCATGCTTTTCAATAAGATGTTCACTAATTCCAGCAAAACATAACTCAAAACCAATAGAATGTGGAGACCAGAATGAAGAATATAAAGAGCCAAGTGTCTCAGATGACTATAATTTTGAGCTGAATTGAATCTTAAGGGAAACTTCTGTCACAAGCAGAAGTTAACCTGAGAGAAAGTGTCAATCCCATGACATTGAGGAGTGCCAATGCCATGACATTAAGGAGTGTCAATGCCATGATATTGAGGAGTAGCCGAACCCTTCCTGAAATTGCTAAAAAAAGGCAAAAACCCATGAAGAGAAAGAGGTGGAGATCGGATGTAGCAAGGAAGAGAAGAGTGAATAAGATAAGAAAGTCAATGACCATGAGAAAGTAATCCATCCTATAATTAATTATTGCCCTTTTCCTGAGCGATTAGAAAAAACCAAATGAAAGAGAGAATAGAAGGAGATTTTAGAGACTTTCTACAAGGTACAGGTCAATATTCTATTGCTTGAGGCCATAAAATAGGTAACAAGGTATGCCAAATTTCTCAAGGACTTATGCATGAACAAAACAAAATTAATTGACTTCTAGCAAGTAAGTATGAGTGAAACTCTTTTGGCAGTAATATAAAGAAAAGTACCATCAAAATGCAAAGATACGAGAGTTTTCATAATCCTTATTATGATCGGTGATATGGGTATAAGACATGATATGTGTGATTTAGGAGCTTTGATTAATATTATGCCCATAAGTGTGTATGAATCTTTAAATGTAGGTCCATTAAAGGAAATTGGTGTCATTATACAATTGATGGACAGGTCAACCATATATCCAATCAGAGTTTTGAAGGATATGCTTATGAAAGTTAACAAATTAATGTTTCCTACAGATTTTTATATCATGCAGATGGATAACAAAATTTCCCCAAAGTCATCCAATATCTTATTAGGAAGACCCTTACTAACAACCGCTCAAACAAAGATTGATGTCCATGAAGAGATATTGACCATGGAATTTGATAGAAAAGTGATAAAGTTCAACATGTATGATGCCATGAAATACCCTCTAGAAATATTCACTGCTTGAACTATGGACATAATCGAGCCATGTGTATAGTAAATTTTTGAATTGTATGGAGAAGATAAACTTGGAATAGCACTTGACAATGTTGAAAATCATGAAGAAATGCTATTTTTGGACATAATCGAGCCATGTGTACAGTAAATGTTTAATCCTTATACTAAACTTACTCATTTAACCTTACAGGCACCTGAATTGGAGCTTAAGCCACTATTAAGTCATTTAAAGTATGCCTTCTTTAAGAAAGGATAGATAGTGCCTATGATCATCTCTAATAAATTGAGTGAAGAAGAGGAGAACTCCTTAGTATAAGTTCTTAAAAAATTCAAGGAAGTAATTGGTTGGACTATAGCTAACATTAAGAGCATAAGCCTGTCCACATGCATGCACATGATTTTATTGGAACTTGATAAAAAGTTAGTTAGAGATGCCCAACGTAGACTAAACGTAGCCATGATAGAGGAAGTGAAGAAGGAGATCCTAAGGCTGAAAGATGCAGACATGATATACTTGATTTCTGACAGCCAATGGGTCAGCCTAATGCATGTTCTGCCCAAAAAGATAGACATAACAGTAGTCTATAATGAGGAAGGAGAGATGGTACCCATTCATGTCCAAAACAGGTGGAGGGTTTGTATTGATTATAGGAAATTAAATTATGTAACTCGTAAGGATCATTTTCCCTACCATTTATTGATCAAATATTGGAACATTTAGCAAGATGGACTCATTATTATTGCCTTGATGATTATTTGGGATTTTACCAAATACCTATTGCATCTGAAGACCAGGAAAAGATAACCTTCATATGTATATTTGGAACCTTTGCATTCAATAGGATGTCATTCGTTCTGTGTAATGCGCCCGCAACCTTCCAGTGCCACATGCATAATATTGAGAAGAATATGGTTCTCAATTATGAGAAATGCCATTTTATGGTTGAGTAAGGTTTGATATTAGGCCATGTGGTTTCAAAGAGAGGCATTGAAGTTGATCGAGTAAAAATTAACATAATTAAATCTTTGCCTTACCCTACCACTATGTGGGAGATACATTCTTTTCTTGGACATACAGGCTTTTACAGGAGGTTCGTGAAGGATTTCTCAAGAGTAGCAAAACCCTTATACAAATCATTGTAAAAAGATGTTTTATTTAATTTTAATGAATCATACAAGAGGACTTTTGACTGACTAAAGGATGCACTCATTTCAGCACCCATTATGCAATCGTCTAATTGGAACTTACCATTCAAGATCATGTATGACGCGAGTAACTTTGCTGTTGGAGCTGTGCTTTGGCAATGAAATGGAAAGATCCTCATGTGATCAGCTATGCCTCCAGGATGCTCGATGATGCCCAGTTTAATTATATCATGATAGAAAAAGAACTTTATGTTGTGGTGTTTGCATTAGAGAAATTTTGATAATATTTATTGGGAATTAAAGTAATTATTTTTTTCTGATCATGCAACTTTAAAATATTTACTGAAAAAGAAGGAGGCAAAACCATGCTTAATCCGATGGATACTTCTACTTCAGGCATTCAACTTAGAGCTGAGAGATAAAAAAAGGATGTGAGAATTTAGTTGCAGATAACTTAAGAAAATTACCCAACATTGAGCCTGATGATTTCTTTAATGAATTCCCTAATGAGATTGCTTTAAGTGTAATTGCAAAATCACCCTCGTATGCTGACATTGTCAATTTTCTATGTTCTAGGAGGTTTCCCGATGAGCTTATAAAATATGAGAAGGACATGATTAGGAACACAGCAAAGCATTATGCTTGGGATGATTCATACCTATGGAAATATTATGCTGACCAGGTTATTCAAAGGTGTATCCCTGAGATCGAGATCCAATCCATTTTACACTTCTTCCATGGTCAAGCTTGTGGAGGTCATTTTGGACCTAAGAAGATAGCTGTGAAAATCTTGGAATGTGGACTATATTGGCTTACTTTGTATTGTTATGCCTATCTATTTTGTAAACACTATGTAGAATGCTAGAAATCTGGAGGTTTAGGAAGAAGACATGAAATGCCCTAAAAAGGGATCATTATTTGCAAGATTTTTGACATATAAGGTATAGACTTTATAGGACCCTTCCCACTTTCATTTGGGAACATATACATTTTAGTACTGGTAGACTATATGTGAAAATAGGTTAAAGCTAAGGCCACAAGATTGAATGATGCCAAAACCATGGTAAGCTTCATTAAATCAAATGTGTTTAACAGGTTTGGAGTTCCAAAAGCATTCATCAGTGATCGAGGGACTCATTTTTGTAATAAAGAAGTAGTTGCCTTGTTTCAAAAGTATGGTGTTAATCATCGTATGACCACAGCATATCATCCATAAAGGAATGGATAAATTGAAGTTACAAATAAGGAGATAAAGTCCATTCTTGAGAAGATAGTCAGCCCCAACAGGAGAGACTAGAGTACGCGTCTGGATGATGCCTTATGAGCATACCGGACAGTATACAAGAGTCCGTTAGGAATGTCACCCTTTTAGCTTATGTATGGGAAACCATGTCATATGTTAATAGAGCTGGAACATCATACATACTGGGTAATGAAGTAGTCTAACATGTTTATAGATGAAGTAGGAGTCCATAGGAAGCTACAACTGCAAGAATTAGAGGAGATACAGACCAATGCTTATGACCATATCGGAACCTACAAGGATAAGACATAGAAGCTTCATGACAAGAAAATTTGGCATAAGGAATTTCATGTAGGGCAGAAGGTGTTGCTCTATAATTCTAGACTGAATTTATTTGTAGGGAAGTTGAGAACAAAATGGATAGAACCTTTCGTGGTTCAAAAGATTTTTTCCCATGGTGCCATTGAGATTCAGAGCCTTGATTCAAGGAAGCAATTTAAAGTTAATGGTCATCATCTCAAGCCATTTTATGAGGAATTTGATACTCGTCCGATGTGTAAAATCATGTTGATATCACCTATGGTCGAGTATAATGAACAGGAAGTCGAGCTGGGACTTTTAAAACTAGAATTATAACTTTCTTCTTTTTGTTTATTTGTTTGTTTTTCGATTATGATACGCGTTATACCCACAAGGCATCTTGCAAGCTTTTATTTTTATTTGCTTTGGTTAAAATGAGTTTTTATCTTTTAATTTATTTTAGTTATAATGAATTTACTAATGGGTTAAAATTAGAATTGCAGGTTTTTGGTTTATACGTGGAATTTGACTTTAAGTCAAAATAGGAAGCTTAAGAGTTTTAAGCCATTGAGGATTTTATCCCAATTATAACTCTTCCATTTTTATCTACCATATAGGACCAACCCCATTCTTAAACCTAATTTCACCTTTTGTTTTCCTTATTTTTACAGCTTCCTCAAGAAGATGGTAAATATAAGAGTAGCAACCATCGACGGTGGATTGACGACGAAGAGATGTCGGAGTGGGAAAGAATCAATAGTGGTAGGAGATGAAGCACCACCCATGAAGTGACCTAACCCTTTCACATCGATGGCCAAGTTCACTGTGGATGCCAAGTTCACTAGACTTAAGGTATACACCAGCAGGAACCCACCAACTGTTTGATAATTTAAGCAGTCTTGGATTCCATCGAAGGTAGTTGATAATGGAACAGACATATTTGGTAACAAGCTTATTGATACCATGACCATAGAGTTTAAAGGAAACCTAAAGAATGAGGGTGATATAAAATCTAGCAGCCATAAGTAAAAACAATCAATCGGCCATGAAGATATAGAATTGAGTAAGGAGCTTGAAATTGAAACTAAGGGTGGCACTGGTGTGACTTCAGATGATATTATGCCTATAAGAGCTTGACAAAAAAGATTGAGAGGTAGTCTACCCCCGCCTCTATCTAAGTTGAATGGAAATTTGAAATTTTCCAAGGAGGATAAAGAAGTATTTGCTAAAGTGGTAAATCTTTGAGTAGTGCAAAATAAAGCTTTGGTCCATCTGCTGTTAAGAAATTGCAACTATCTGTATTTGATTATATTAAGGGAATAGTATGGGAACGATATTTTCAAATCATCTGCTCAATATTCTATGAACTTGTGTATGAGTTTTACAGCACCTACAAGTTAGATAAGGAGAAGCTTGTTGGATTGGACAGCTCAGAGGTGATCCAGTTTTGGCTAATGGGCAAATCCTTCTCCTTTTCCATCGACAAGTTCAACCTGACTACGAGATTTATTGATGATGTCACTAATAAGTATGTGGAAGGCTACTATGACCTACCTGAGTAATTGGATGCTGAAACGTTATGGGCATAGTACATAATATAATCGACCAAGAAGTATGACCCTACATATGCAAAGGACAATTATCTTCTTAACAGCTCGCTCACTTACTTTCACCACTTGATTGCTTGTAGTTTATCCTATCGGAATGATTATCTCAGAATAGTCACTAGGGTTGAGCTATTCTTACTAGATTGCATTATAAAGAAGAAGCTAGTCAATTTAGGATGCTTTATTGCTGCATAATTTTAGGCTACAGTTGCTGGATTAAAGCAATTGATTTTGGGATATTTAGTAACTCATTTGACTATCCAACTTAAGGTCTTTGACCCTGCTAACCATAACTTACACAAGGCAGTTGACTTGCTTCCTTTGGATGTCTTCATTTTGGATGAAATGGGTCTGTTACACAAGAAGGATGAAGCACTTGGCTTTGAATTTTATCAATCAGGGCTGATTATGCCCATAAAGGAGAGAGTGTTTAAAAAGACTACGGTTGTCACAAGATCTTCTCTTGTGCTCATACCGCCACCCTCAATAACAGGTCCTACTAATGCTATTGTCTTGAACAAACTTAATGCCCTAAACGGGAAGATTGACAAGCTAGCCATAAGCTTGGAGGATACTCTACGATAGATTTTGCTGTGTTTAGATGAGATGGATGTAGAGATTGACGAGCTACGCCACTCCTTTGAGATGCAATAGTAGATGCAGAGCACGCAACATAATTCCTTTATCAGGCAATGTTCTAAATTCTTTCTTTCATTTTTCCATTGTTTTTGCTTGTATTTATGCTGGTATGCCCACATTGGAACAATGTGTCTTAAGTATGGGGGAGGATGTTTATATGCTATTTCTATTGTTGCATGCTTATGACTGTATTTTTCAAATTATGCAAACTACTTTTGGTAACTTTTGATCCAAATCCACTTATCATTGTTCTATGCCTTGTTTTATTATGCTTAATTTCTTATATGCCTGATTTTTGGCCAAAACTTTTTCAGAACTTTGTGCTTTTGAGAATTCATTCTATTTTCTAGTTTTTTGGAGCATGTACTATTTTTGATAGCTTAATTAAACTTTCAGCAATTTTTGACCAAATCCTTAGTTTTTGCATATAAAAGTTTTTGTTGCGCCTTTCTCAAGAATGAATAATTATATTGGTATTGAAAATCTTATTTTTATTTTGCTAAGTTCCTTACCTGACAATACATTTATGCCAGGAAAATAACAAGAGGAAAAAATAAAAAGGAAAAAAAATAGAGAGAAAAGAAAAGAAAGTGTTAAATACCTACATTTAGCCAGTTTGAAGTGGTACGACACTCATAGCCCCTTAAATGGCTTGTGTATGGAGTAGCCAGTGTAGGGAGAACTTTACCTTTTTATGGGCCATTTTGCAGTTTGATAACAACACTTAAACAAGAATTTTTTATCTTGTACCTTTGCAGATTGAAATTAAGTGGATCAGACCTAATTTTCCTTTAAGCTGCTTGGTGAATGGAGTCATTGGTAATGGGAGAGGATCCCCCTTATAGGTCATTTAAGATCTTGAATTGATTAAATTCCTACCTTGTGCAATTTTGAAATTATCTAGTTGAATAAAATGCAGGTTGGGTAATGAATGCTTAGCAAGATAAAGACCAGTTCTTTTTACCAACTATGTTTTACTTGAACTTAATTTAAAAAATTAGCAAGGCAATGACTTTTTATATCTGACTCTAAGATTTTTGTTGAATTTTGCTGAATTTTTAAATTTTCTTGATGAGTGGTTTTTCTTGGAAACTAAGAATGGTAATTTGTTTCTTTTGGCTATCTGCCCTATTAGAGGGAAGGTTAAGTTGTGGGCATAAGAGAAATAATATTATGGGCATACGAATACTTGAGGGCAAGCATTGGATAAGTGTGGTGGTATTTGATCGAGCATCAAAACACCTTATTTTATGCCCATAAATAGCTCATTATAGCATAATAAAGTTGCTAGAATGGATGACTTGTCTATGTTTTATATTTTGTAGGCCAAAACAGGAAGTTTTGAAGAAACATGCTTAAATATGAGATTTTACAACAGATTTGGATTAGAGCCTCAGGATAAGGCTTGTGGGCATAAGAAAGACCAGAACAACGTGATGTGTCCAGTTTTAAAGAAGCTGAATGTGGAAGAGTTTGGAAAGGATTTGAACTCTTGTAACTGAACGAGAAAGAAATTAAGAAAGATTTAAACTCTTACAACTAAAGATTAGGATCAATATTTATCCATTCTTTTTTATTAGTTTATTTATTTTATTTTCCTCCTATAAATAAGAATGTATTCCTATGGATTTGGAGTTTGAATTCTATTTTCCTAGAATAATTAATTGTTTCATTACTTTTCATTAATTCAAGTTTTTATTTTATTTTCATTTATTTTATTTTCTATTTTCATTTGCCAATGATGCGTGGCTAGGCAATTTTCTTTTGCTAATTGGAACCAATTCAAGATTATTTATTAATGACTATATGAGGTCTAAATGATTTTAATTCCATTATCATAGCGCTATTCTTTTTAACTCTGAATTTCACAGAACCATTGTTGTTCTTAATGCATGTAAATAAGGCCTGTTGTATGACTCTAAGTTTTGCATATGGGTAAGTGATTTTTTTGATATGGAAAAGTCACTCGACTTACTGGAGTGGTAAAGCAAGGTGCTATTCTTGTTGCAGCTTGCGGTAGTCTTCCTTGTGAGTTAGAGGATCTAGTTTGAACACTAAGGATGCTGGGTCATGACTATTAACTAGAGTCAAGTCTTTCTAAATCCTAATGCAATTTTAGGATGACTTATAAGAATCTTATTCCATTATATCTAATCCAAAATTAGAGGCATTTCGTAGAGCTTATTTCATGGCATCTTACAAACTAAGGAAAGATTGGGACGTGCAAGACTTTCTCGGTAAACTATAACCAGCTTAGTGCCATTTTTGTCATTGGATTATAAATGAATCAATGATTATAGTTGGTTGATGAATACTTGAGGCTTTTGGTTGGGAGAATTTCTTATTATTGTATTTCCTTGATTTTATTTTGCTAAACTTATTTATTCATTTGCTCATTACTTTCCAAAATTACTTTTGTTTATTTTAAATGTAAAGAATTAAGGAGTTAAAATCATCTTTGTGGGATCAACCTTTACTTACACTGCTACAAAATCATAGTTCCTACGTGCTGGTAGTAAGGAATTAATTTGATGGTATTAAAACCTGATCAGAAGTCCAGCCTCGATAAGCTCTGAATGCATATTCTTTCTTGATTTTATTGCATATATCCCTTTCATTTTCACAAGTTCTTACATTTTCTCCTTTGATTTTTCAAATTTCTTGATTCTACTTAGTAATATCCATTGCATGTTGCATTTGTCTATGCAATATTTGATCCATATTGCCTAATATGTAAGGAAAATTACCTTTTCTCTACAACGTATGACACGTTGTAATCTGAGTAAATTTTCTACAAGTTTTTTTTGCTTAATTTTGCTTAAAAACTAAACTTCATAATGATTAGTTCAAAAAAACATAAACGATTTAAGTTTATTAAATAGCACTTATTTCCTTACATTTTGGAAATTTTCTTACATTTTCCATGCTAATTCAGGAAAATTTCAATTGATTTTCTGATCGACTGTCGCTTCCGTCAAATTAATTCCTTACAAGCCACACATTGGAATTATGATTTTTGTAGCAGTGGAAGTAAGGGTCGAATCCCATAGAGACGGCTTCACCTCACTTAATTCTTTGCATTTAAAAATAACCAAGTTGAATCAGAAAGTAATTGAGATAAATGAAGAAACAAATAAAACAAATAAAATAAATTGTTGGAAATCAATAAAAGGTAATTCTCCCAACCAAAAGTATCAAGTATTCATTAATTGAATATGATCACAGATTCAATAATAGACCAAAAGCAATAATGGCACTAAGCCGGTTATAGTTTACTGAGCAAGTCTCGCACTCCTCAATCTTCCCTTATTTGTAAGACGCCATGAAATAAGCTTTATGAAACGCCTCTAATCCCAGGATAGACAAGGTGGAAATAGATTCTCACTAAGTAGTCCTGAGACTGCATTAAGAATTATGAAGACCTGACTCTAGTTAACAGTTGCGACCTAGCATCCCTCGTGTTCAAACTAGATCCTCTAACCCACAGAAATACTACTGTAAATTGCAACAAGGATAGCATCCTACTTTACCACTCCAGCAAGTTGAGTGACTTTTCCGTATCAAACAACCCACTGAGCAATATGCTAGTACTTAGAAACATGCAACAGGCCGTATCCCAAAACGCAATGATAACAGGTCGTTTTGCTCCGTCTTATGCCCACAAGCGGCGTCCCCAAACTCTAAAATCCAAATAAGCTCTAAAAACTCCCATTTAAGCACGTTTTCCAAAACTCACCATTTTTTGACCTGTTAAATAAAAAATGTACGCAAGTCAACTGTTCTAACAAATAAATAATACTAAAATGGGTGCTTTATGAGCATAAAACATGACATTTTGACACTCGATCAAATACCCCCACACTTATCCAATGCTTGCCCTCAAGCATTCTTATGCCCATAACATTCTCTCTTATGCCCATAACAAAACCTTCCCTCAATCAAAACAAATAGCAAAACAAAATTAAGACCATTTCCTAATTTTTCCAGTAAGACCATTCATCAAGAAAATTTAACCAACCAGCAAATTCAACATAAATTCAAAGAGTTAGCCATAAAAATCATTGCTTTGCCATTTTATTTCAAACCAAATTTATAAGTAGTTGGTAAAAAGAACTTGTTTTCATTTTACCAATCATCCATTGCCCAACCTGCATTTTCCAACCATAAATTGCAAAAATTCATAAGTCAGGAATTTTTTGAATTCGAGATCAATAACGACCCAATTAAGGGGGATACTCTCCCTTTGCCAACGACTCCATCCACAAATCAGTTTAAGGAAAACTAGGCTCGATCCACCTAATTTTAATCAGCAAAGGTGCAAAATTAAATTCCTGTTTTAAGTGTTATCTTTTGAACTGAGAAATGGCCTTCAAAAGGGTAAAGTTCTCCCTACATTGGCTGCTCCATGTACAAGTCGCTTAAAGGGCTATGAATGCCGTACCATACATAACCAGCTAATGTAGGTTTTTAACACTTATGTTCTTCCTTTTTTCCCTCTGATTTTTCTTTAAAAACAAAATTTGTTTGGCTAGGAATTTTAACAAAAATAAAAATAAGATTTTTAGATTACCAATAAAATTTTTATTTCAAGCAAGGCACAACAACTTCAATAGGCAAGCACTAAGAATTCAATCAAGTTGGCTGAAAGGTTAAATGATCCATTAGAACAGAATATGTCAAGAAAAATTAGAAAATAGCATCAAGTTCATCAGTACAATGTATTGAAAGAATTCTAGTTAATATACAGGCATATCAAGAAAAAACAGAATAAAATAAAACAAGGCATAGCATAAGGATAAATGCGGCAGCATTTGAATCAAGACCTATCAAAGATCAAAAATAGAAAAAATTAACCACAAGCAATAAAAACAGTAATACAGCTATGAGCGCCGGTTTCTGCCGGGGCCCAGAGCGAGGCTTGCGAAAGTCACGGACCAGGGACCGCACTTGGAGCAAAAGTGTAGTCTTCCTAAGGGGTTCCCTTAGGGAATGATACGGACTCAAAAGAGTCACAAGGGAGTCACCACCGGATGGTTCCGGATTGGTCCAATCGACCCATAGCATGAGTGCTAGTTAAACCCTTCAGAGATTGGGTTCGGGTGG
>CANYBF012368497.1:0-18256 GCA_948192965.1 Dalechampia spathulata | reverse complement strand
CATACTCTGAAGAAACAAAGGTCGTTTTCAACTCTGAAAAACCTAAGTTTTATTTCCTAGTTTTCAAAGTTAATTCAAATGGATTAATAGAAACAAACTAGGTGGCGACTCCACAATCCACGCTTGCTTTTCTCAAAAGTTGAAAAATGTTAAAACAAGCCGGCGGGAAAACGGATCAAAGCTCACAGTGGGCCTCACCAGTCCTGAAATGTTCTGCGCACCAGAACACACAGAGGAAGACACAGGGGCCTATATGTATAATCAGGATCAATATCGGGACTAAATCCTAGCCGAATTAATGAAGATCCAAAATTATACGATAGTGAAAAGTGAGGGTCAACATAAGGTCTCTAATGAGTTAGTCTAAAACTAGTCATCCACATGTTTACTTTAGATAACTCTTGTCATGATGAATGAGAATCATCCCATAAGGAAGTATAACATGTGCTGATCTTAACCACATTAATAATATCCATTCTTATTAATACATTGATCAGAGATAATTTAGATATTAAACATTTGCATGCAATAAGATTCTCATTTCATAAACACTTTATGAATTCCTTTATACTATTCCAATATCTTAGAATTCATTATTTAGTTAATAACCTTTCAAGTACAATAAATAATGAATAATGCCTTTTATTGATAAATTGTTCAATATAATCAAACATGATGCTCTAGAGCATACATTAACAATATCATTAACCAATTTCTTTTGCAGCCATAATGCCTTATATTTCCTAGCATAAGTCATGCATACATCCTATGTGTTAGACCTAGGATTTTGATGTGTGTGTTTTGTATGAGTCAATTTAAGTTATTTGTAATTTTAAATAAGTTTTCTATGTATGGTACGAGCATACCATGTTTGGTACAGGCATACCATTTATGTTTGTTATATGGTAGGCCATACAGTTGACCGTACCAAGTCAGATTGATTTTACTATATATGGTACGGGTGTACCAATTCTTTGTGTTATGTGGTACAGGCATACGGCTGATTGTATCAAGTTGGCTTTATTTCTTTGAATTTGGTACGGGTGTACCATTGCTTGCAGGAAATTTTATTTTTCAGGAAATTTAGTTTGGTACGGGCATACCAATGGTGGTACGGACGTACCATTGCTTGCAGAAATTTTGTTTGCTAGTAGATTTGCTTTTGTATAGGCATACCAATGGGTGGTACGCCTATACCAAGCTTTTGCACTATATTTGTATATGTGGTTTTGAATTGGTACAGGTGTACAAAAACTCATACGGCCATACGTGACTTTCCAGATTTAATTTAAACATTATCTAATGGTTCTATTTTCAAGACATACACTTTCTATTCAAATTCTAATGGCTATTTTTGTAAAGCAAAGCTTCCTTTGAGCAGTGAACTTTAATAGCAAGTAAGTTTGCTTGTTGTATTGCAATTCTAGTATTATAAACTCTCTTTGTGTTGTATTCCCACAACCTAAGTGTTAGGTTTTGTAATTGTGGGTTGGTGTGAGATTAATGCTTGGGGTATTAACTTGTCTTTGAGAGTTTAATTATGGTGAGATTGTAATTGTTATAAAGGTTTGAGTGTAAGCTTGAAAACACTGGGGTTTAGGATTCATTATAAGGAATCCTTTGTTGTATTGATTGATTGACATTAGTGGAACCCTAAGTGAACGACTTAGAAGAAGTGGACGTAGGCTAAGAGTTAGTGCCGAACCACTATAAAGTGTGTTACCAATTTTGCACGGATTTCAGTATATGTTACAGTGGTTGCATTAACACTCGTATATGTATATACATGCATCTATGTTAACTTTTTATCATGTGTGGAAACATGTTAGATCCTTAGGCTTGAGATTTCATCACTTTGCTAACTCCCCTTAAGGACAAGAGGAAAGCGGTCAACTTATATGATGTTGAGATAGATGATGATACATCACTTCATATGCATGATGTTGATAAATCTTATACTTCTACACTAGAACAGAAGATAGAATAGTTGTAGTCTATCATGAAGACTAAAGAGATAGGTTCAAACCTTGATTTCATTAGAGCTATCAAGGGGCTGCCTATGACACCCATTTAGTGAGACGTGCTCCCTTAAACTAGTTAATAAAAACCATATAAATAAGAATTTACTAATCAATATACAGAGGATTTGTAAAATTTTTTTAATGACATAACATATCTGATATATTTTTATGACTATTTATTTTATAACATATTATTGGAGTTTCCTCTATCATATAAAACATTCACATCATAAATATGGCATGTTCTTTTATCATTTTATTGCAACTAAACATCAATTATAAAGTTTAGATAAACCACACACTACATATCATTAACATCTATGCTAATTTACAAGCATAAAATATTTTACTACCTTTAAATTATACAATGATAGTTGCATAATGGAACTTCTACTAGGAATATATTACATGATCCAAACGTAGTTCTAAGGGTCATTTAAACCTCAGAGTAATCCTGATAGCACTAGTTCCTCATTGATCTAGATGTCCCTTTGAATTACCTTGACTTGCATTCATCAAATGATAAATGCTAAGTATAAAACTCAATGTTGCTTAATGATAGGTATAATGTAATTTAAATTATAGTTTCATAAGGAATAGTAATCATAGATTAAATGTAGGGAAAAATATAAATTGTATAACATCTCACCAATAATCCCTATAAGCATTTCAAATATTTCAATAACAAAGTCATCCCTGTATATCCACATCACATGAAAATTATATTAGCTTTGGCTGAACTCCATATAGTTATTACATATATATCTCAAAATATGATACTTCTATATTGAATATAATAGTAGTAGTATTTATATGTGACATTTTCTCTACCTCTATTATTTTATCATTTCTATTCATGGGATAACATTTATATAATGTGCATGCCAATGATTGCAAATGAATTGCATTTCACTTTCTTCTATCACTTCATCTTAGTAGGATAGTAATGATATGCTGTATGAATTATTGAATGCAAATGCTTTGCATTTTCTCCTCTATTTCATTTCATTGTATTTATATACATATATATCCATGTGATTCGTTAAGGAGGGACCCAAACTCAACCTACCTCTTGGTTAACAATTTACCACATGACTCACTAAAGAGGGAACCAAACTCATCTTGTCTCAGGAACAATGATATCATCATATTATGAATAGTTGGTAGGGAATCAAACTCAACCTGCCTTGTAAATCTCAATTTATATAAATATATTGGCACCTCCCTTATGCCTCCTTTATATATTTTTATGTATATTTATATATGTACTCATGCCTCCCTTGTTCCTCCAAAATGTCATGCTAATGCTATATGATTTATGACTTTAACGTATATGCTTTTATATAATGATGGTACAACTATAAATAATAACATCTTAAAATACATCAATATAAAATAATTAAATATTTGCAACACTTTGCGTTGTAGAGATTAAATTAATAATAATGGTAGAACTATGAATCTATAATTATCTAGAGTATCCATAGATTACACAACCATCATTAATGAATAATAATTAAATACGCATAATATTTTACGTTCTAAAACTTGACTTGTTAAGCTTTTCTTATCTTACTTGCAATTTTCATTTATAATATAATTATTATTAGGCATAAACTTGCTTTTGTTTTTTCTTTATCCTTTTGTAAAGCAAAAGTTGCAATCCTCCTATTATCTTTGCCTGTTACGTACAAGTACTTTGACATGTTAATCAAACATCCACATAGTTATTCCATACATTCATATTCATATATCATATATTCTTATATATCGCTCAACTATTGGATTATTCTCATTTGTACATGATTATTTTGATCACCCAACTCTTACAAATATCCTCTACACCACTATATTATTATTCATAGATTTCATTATATGTGATTAATCAAGATTGTCACATAAGTTTGTAATTAAATAAATATAGAAATAATTAATGAATAATGATTCAATTCTCTATTCTTTAAACTCACTAACCTTAATGTTGTATCCTTATATACTGTTCTATAGAAGAGATATAAATTTAAGGGCACTTAAATATTTAATTTAATCATTTAATTTAACTTCCTATGTGTCCTGAACATGGCATAGAGAGTATTCATTTTTGTGACTTTGTATATAATTTAGTGGAAGATACATTAAAACAATTATTTAGATAACTTATTATTTATATAATATTTTCATACCTATTTTACTAAACTCATGTACTTAATTCTTCTTTTCTTTTTTTTAAAGGCTTACATCAGCTAGGAACAAGAAGAGATCTTCACTTGATCATGTAGTGAAGGTAGCTTTTAGCTTAAATTTCTGTTACTATGACTTGGTGTCATTAACCCACACATATGATGCACTTAAGATAAAGTGTTTAAATCAATCTATGCATAGCACAATGAATAAGATAAGCATGCATAATCATGTTTCATATATGGTCAATTCCACAAGCAAGTTTACTTATAAATATATGCATATTTCTATTATATTTTGATCTCCGTAATTCGTATATCTTTTGTATTAGGCAAACTATTTCCCTTTTTTTATATATCAAAAGTCAGATTCTTGTTGAAGTATTCTATGTTTAAAGCTTCCATATTATAGACATGTGTAAAATAAACAAAGTAGTCATTTATCTAATTTAATCAACATAAAATTATTGATTAGGTTGTTAACTATTGATTTAACTTACTAAGTGCATAACATATAAATTCATAAAAATACTTAAGAGCTCACAGACCTACTTTAACCTTAATTAATCCTAGTTGTAAAAAATGATATTGGTTACTTAACGATTTCATAAATCATGCTTATAGAGTTTATCTAAAACCTTAACTAACTTATAACACTCAATAATATTTTTTAAAGGTTCTATTTACATAGTCTATGGTTAATCTCAAGAACTCAACAATCAAAAACTTTAACTATACAAATACACGCACATATCCCTTTTTCTTTTTCCCTTTCATCTGTTTATTTAATTCACATACTAATACAATCTTAAGTAGCTATCAAAGTCAATGTACATTTATTATTGCATGATTACATGATAACTTGGTTAGACAACAAACTAGATTATTATGCTTTTTTAATGGAAAATTCAACGCATATTCTTATTAGTTCCTAAGCTTCCACACATATATAATTAACCAATAACAAGTTAAGCCTTCACCTGCTTATGTTAATTGATATGTTAGCATTTTTTGGTCAAAATTCTTGATGAAATGGGTCATGCAATCCAGTTAAAATAGTTGGATTTATGGTTATATATTCCATGCATATGGTTCATTATTTCTTTCTTATCATATTTTCCTATCTCATTAATATATAAAAGACAAAGGTATTTAAATATTACTTATAATTAGTTCACTCCTTAGGCAACAATTAGTGAAGTAAAGTCATCTTCTATCTAAATCTTATTTCAAGATTTTAATGAGAGATCTATCTCTATTACTAGTTGGATTAGATCTTACAATATATGAGCGCTAGTTTCTATCGGAGCCCAGAGTGAGGCTTGCAAAAGTCACGGACCGGGGACCGCACTTGGAGCGAAAGCGCAGTCTTCCTAAAGGGTTCCCTTAGGGATTGATACGGACTTGAAAGAGTCATAAGGGAGTCACCACCGGATGGTTCTGGATTGGTCCAACCGACCCATAGCATGAGTGCTAGTTAAACCCTTCAGAGATTGGGTTCGGGTGGTGGAGATTTATTCTATGAGTTTCCAAGATCGATTTTACCATTATAGTTGGGATTAATTGTCCTAAGTAGGCAAGCATATGAGCATATATGTAAACACATAGCGCGACATATGATTTTGGCATTGCAAGGTTGCACGTAGAATGACATATAATGCTATATGATATTTGGATGGCATGGCATATGCATGGCATGTGAACTAATGATAAAATAACATGGCATATGCATGACATGTGAGCATGTATGACATATCATATGCATTATATGGCAACCTAGTATGATATGTAAGCACATAATCATGGCAAATAGCGTATAGCATTATGCATCAACGTTTTGAATTGTATTGGCATTGGGTATATGCATGGCGTGTGCATGGTGTACGAAGTGAAATGAGTGACATAGTGTATGCATGACATGTGATATGATGTATGGCATGGTATATGCATGTCATATGAGGGTGCATGTCATATCATATGCATGATATGTGAATATGATGTATGACATGGCATATACATGACATAGCATAGTGGATGACATACCATATGCATGGCATATGAAGTGATACATGGCATATCATGTGCATGATATGTAGGGTGACATATGGTATATGCATGATATGTGGCATGGATGACATACCACATGCATGGCATATGACATAGATGGCATATCATATGCATGATATATATGCATGACATGTGAAATGATGTATGGCATGGCATATGTATGTCATGGCATAATGAATGATATATTGTATGCATGATATGTGAAGTGAATGACATACCATATGCATGGCATGTCATAGCAATATATGTGTGTAATGGCATGGTACATACATGACATGGTAAATGGTATGACATATGGCATGTCATGTGACATGACATGGCATTATGACATAATGAGATGTGAAATGGCATACATATGCATGGCATATAGTATAGTGAATGGCGCGTTATTGTATGGCGAGGTGGCGTATTATATTATGTATTGGTATATTTATATGTATAAGCATATGAAATACTATATGTTATGGCATCGCATATGCATTGCATGGCATAGTAGTGTATGATGTGTCATGTGACATGGCATGTGACATGATGACATGAGATATTTTAGCAAATATAAACCACGAATAAAATAATGGTCGGTGAAGGGGAATCGAGGAAATAGGGGTACACATAGGATATATGGGGATTAATTATTACAGACCAATAATAAATCCTTTCCTATTACACAAATATCCTCGCATACATATTTTGGGACGTTAAATAACGTCCCCCTCCTCCTCGGGTACTATTCCTCTTAGGCACGAACCAAAATACACGAATGTTTATTATGCAAAATAAACAGATAAATTCATTATTAGCAAATGAATTTAGGATTTATTTGACTAGTCCAATGCTATGTGAAAGCATGAACCAAGAGTCAAAATTCAGTTAATTATTTGGCAATAATCTTGTCAATTTATATGAGTTGGATCGTGAAAATTCATTTTTATAAAAAAAATAATTTTAGGCAAAATTATTTTTATTTGATCATGGAAAATTAAATGGGAGGGCTAATATCACATAAAAATTATTGGAGATAGCCACTCGACCAATTTAAATCCAATCCTTTCAAAAATCACATTTTATACGAACCAAATAAGCATTTGATCGTTAAAAATTAGTTTTAATGCCAAAATTAATTAAATGTAATTATTTTATGATAGAACTAGTATACTTGAGCCATTGCAAAGCATCAAATATAACTAGAAAAATCAAAATACGTTTGAAAATGGATGAAAAATCATATTTTTCTGGAAAAAATGAGAGGAATATGCGCCGCATGTTATGCAATGTGTGCAACATATAGGCAAAGTACTGCACACATTACACAATGTGTGGTGCACATTGATGCCAAATCTACAAGAAAATCAAATTTATCAGTATAAACTCGATCTACATATTAAATACAATAACTTTAATAAAGGACAATACCTCATTTGAGCACGGATCGGCCTCTAAATTGTAATCCAAACATATAATTACGCAATTAAATTGGATAATTAATTTTAAGGCTAAAATTAATTAGATCTGGACAATATTTGACAGATCCAGAACATTAAGACTATAGAAAAGCCATTAATGTTACTGAAAATGTCAGATCTGAAGCAAAAATGAGTGAAATCAGAGGCGAATTTTGAATTTCTGGAAAATTTTGAAACAATGTTTACCACACATTGATAAAGTGTGGTGCACATTCATGAATGTGTAGCACACATGCATGAAAAGGTTGAGGAAAATGAAGTTTTTCAGTAGAAAACTCTAGATCTGGCTCAGATCTAGGCAGATCGAAGCCAGAAAATGTGTTTTGGCTTGCAGATAGGCATCTAATTTGAAACAATTAATTTTAAAGTTGAAATTAGTTTAGATCTAGAAGATTTATGACAGCTCTAGTACACTAGAGGCATGGGAAAGCCCCTAATGTAGCTATATTTGTCAGATCGGAAGTGAAAACTAAGAAAAATTGCATTTTCTGGAAACTTTTTGACCAATGTGTGCAGAACATAGAGGAATGTACACCACACATTAGCAATATATGGTGCACACTCATGAATATGTGGCATATATTCTTTGAAAAATAGAGGAAGACAGAAGGTTTTCGAGAAAAATGTGAATTCCGGCTCGGATCTAGGAAGATCAAAGCCGGAAATCAGTGTTTTTGGGTACTCAACAGCATGAGCAACCGATAAAAACTCAAGATCAAAGCCAAAATTCAAGAGATCAAGGCAAAAATTGGAGATTTAAGCAAAAATCCAAAGAAAATGGAAGAAAATGAAGAAATTACCTTAAGGCAGTAAGTTTTTCTCCTTAATCTTGCTTCCAAACGTGTTTAGGGACCTAACTAGTGCTTGTTTGGACCTACCAATTTAATTAATTATGTGTTTAATTAATTTTAGAGGAATTTTGGCATAGTTTTCCCTTACTCAAGAGCAAATTTTGGATCCCCTTCAGATGACCCTTAGCTCTATATTTATAGATCCAAATTAGGGTTTGGTAAAATTGTAATTTTCTGTCTGGATTTGAAAATTTTAAAAGAATGTGCGCCACATATAAGACAATGTGCACCATACATTGCCAATGTGCGCCACACATTGTGCAATGTGCACAACACATTGTATATTGACCCATCGCGTAGGGCCCACTGGGTTGCATCGGGATGTGCACCCCATACCCTAGGAGCATCATTTTATGTTCTAAGACATTGTGTGATATGGCTCACTTTAGTTTTGATCTCGGGAGGGCTCCCAACCAAACGTATTTTTTTTTAATGTGTGTAGCGCATTGTGCAAAGCTCTACGCACATTGCAATGCGCTGCACCTCGTACGAGTGAAATGTAATATGAGCCATATGTCAAATAAGCATCATTTCACATACTAAGACATTCTTATGAAGAAAAGTTTTTTGGATTTGGTCTGGAAAGTGGTCCCCACCAAACATCTTATTTTGTAATATGCGTAGCACATTGTGCAAAGTGCTACGCATGTTGCATTTTTAAGTAATACGAACAGGCCTGTATGATCAAAATGTAATGCATGCCATATGCCATGGGAGATGCACTTGACATTCTAAGGCATTTTACAGTTCGGGGTTTTGCCAAATTTGACCCCTAGTGGTGGGTCCCACTAATGGGCCCATTTCGAGCCCATAATGCTATGTTCCTATAATGCGGCATTTGGCATGCCATGTACTCTACCTCGTGTAGGCATGAGTAGAATGTGTTCTGTGCACACAGAACACTAAGAATGGACTAATAGAGGTGGTGGGCCCCACCAGTGCCCTAACTCGGGTTCACAATCCTATAATGCGACATTCGGTATGCTAAGTACTCTGCCTTATGCAGGCATGAATGGAATGCGTTCTGTGTGCACAGAACACTCAGAATAGTTGATAGAGGTGGTGGGCCCCGCTGGTGCACTATTTTTAGCAAATAGTGCTGAGTGTCTAAAATGCAATGTTATGCATTCTAGGTGTCCCGTATGCCAAATAAGCATATTTTGATGTTATAAGACATTATCAGCATGTTTTGTTTGCATGGGCCTACCAGGTGGGCCCTGTCTGTGGGTCTTGCATGTGGGCCCCACCGACATGTGAGTCTCACTAAGCATTTTTCTTCCATTGAAGTACCATGCATGCAGTGTTATGCATTCAATGTATTTCATATGCTTAGAATGCTCAGAGGAGGTTGACAAGGGCAGCGGGGCCCGCCAAGCTTATAGTGGCCCCGTTACCTGAAATGTACTCCATACTCTAGAGCATTTAGAGGGAGCCAGAGAGGCCTATATGCACCATCGAGATCAATTTCGGGAATTGATATCGAGCTGAATCGATAAAAACCCGAGATCGCACAAGGGTGAAAAGTCAAGGTCAACAGTTTGCCCCCTGATCAGGACCATTTTGAGGCGACACTAGCATAAGTCATCAAAATGAGATATGATCATATCGTGACTTTTCACAAGAAGTAAGAAAGGTACCTGACAGATGCTTGCATCAAGGCCCGACGTTTCTACTAAGGCTTGTGGTATGCTCGCGTTGATATCATCCATTTTTCTTAGGCAAGCAGTTGCCCGATCAGAATGATGGAGAGGTCATGCGTCTGACCACAACTCCATGTCAAATGTATTTCGATGGCTCCAGTACGCAAAATTCTGCAACTGGAAGCCCGGTGCTCAGGCTAGATGATCAAAGCTGATCTTTTACTCATGCTGAGGCTTAGGAACCCAATTCTATCACTAGGGGCTAAGTGTTCGGGCTAAAGTAATCAATGCTGATCAGAGGTCTTCTGTAAGATCAATGGCTTTGCTGCAAGGCTTGAAATCATCTGTAATCAACATTCAAATGCCTACTACAAGGATTTGGAATCAAAGGCTTGATTCAGTAGTCAACTACAGGACCAGAGGTGACTGTCTGCTGGTTAGTACTTGAACCATCACATAAATGTCAAATATCTCCAAAACGGTATTTGGGATCCTCTGTTGGGTCTTTGACATTTTTTGGTTAACAGTTTTGACCAGTACAATCCCAATTCTGTCACTGGGGGCTCGACGTCCAGACAATCCGATCAAGGCTGATCGGTGGTCACTACGAGACCAATGGCTTTCTTGCGAGATTCATCATCTGAAGTCAGCATTCAGATGCCTATGGCTAGGGTTTTGAAGTCAAAGGCTTGACTCTATGATCTCTGCGGGATCGAGTGGTCAACTGCAGGATCCGAGGTGACTGTCTGCTGGGTTAGGGTGATCAACCGTCAGATATATTCTCGCACCATCAAATAAGTGTTATCTATCTCCAAAGTCTGCATTTAGGATCCTCTATCAGAATGAACACTGTCTGGTCAATGGCTTGACTAGAAGTTAAAAGCTTGATTGGTTTTGATCGTCTATTGGATCAATTTCCTGTTTTTGCTAGACGTGGAAAAAATAATTTGTAAGTGAAATTGTAATTGATATGGTTTAGGAAAAATACCTAAATTTTTGAGTATCAGTCTGCTGCATTTTGACTAATTTTTTGGATTTTTCAAACATTGTGAGTCGTGAAAATTAGGCTCGGTGGAGCAAACGACCTCTAAAAATTCTGAAATTTTTACCAAAGGCCTAACTTGTCATGTGCATTTTGATAGGGGGTGGCACATTTTAGTAGAGTACCTTAGTGGCAGGCGCATGTTAGCATTTTCTGTAATGTGTTGTGCACATTCTATAACATGTAGCGTACATTGCTTGGAAATTTTATATTCCAAGGCTTCCAACCAAAAATTCATTTGATTTCCTTCCTCTAAACCCATTTTCTCTCAATTCCAAACACCAAAAACTTGATATTTTACTAAAAATGGCCAGATTTAAGATGCAGTCAACACCTCGGGACCCCGAATCAATCTTGAGTTATGCCTTAACTGAGCTCACAACACATGATGCTTATTTTGGAGCCCGTTTTAGTGATGCAATTATGGAGACTTTTGCCATAGACTCCCATCGATCCCGAGCCCCTGCTGAGAAGGTGAGTTTTCTGTAACTCAGCTCGATTTTATGGTTTTTTTTTTGATTTTTTTGAAAGTTGAGTTTATGCTATTTTTCTCAGATTTTGGATGATGTTTCACCCAAATTAGGTGCTAGGCTAGAGCTAGGCTTAAGTTGGTACGTGTTTGTTGTGACGGTTTCATGAAAATCAGGTTTTTCAGAGTGGGTATGGCAATGTCCGGCGTACATTGTCCAATATGTGGCATACATTGCTTATGTGTGGTGCATATTGGGTAATGTGTGGTGCACATTACAGTGAAAACTGGCTAGAAACTCACATTTTTTAGCTATTTTTTGACAAATATGGCATCTTTTCAATTCATAGGCATGAATAAATTGATTTTGAGGCTGAGGAGAGGGACTTAGGACCTCTGTAATACTATCTATATTCTATAGTTCAATTTGTAGCTAACTTGAATTCTATGATTTGCAGAGGGAACATGCGGTTATCGAAGCTAGCAGTCTTCGAGGTATATTCGAGTGGTACTCCCAATTGCCTCGAGAGATATGAGTCAGAGTGGACCAGAGCTGCTTCGGGCCTTATATCTCATGCTTTACTAGTGTTGAGAAGAAGTGTAACAGATTCATTATCATAATGATGGTCGAGCAATGGATGGACTCCACTCACACCTTTCACATGCTAGTAGGTGAGATTGCAATTACTCCGGGGAGTTTTGCTGGGATCATTGAACTGGAATGTGCAAGGCTGCCTATTCACTTTGATGCCAGACTGACATCACCGCACTGGTTGTATGGTCTATCTTTGACTTGTTGGGTGTGTCACCTAATGTCCGGGGTGGACACATCATCTCTTATGATAGTCTTCGAGAGGCAGTGCTAGCCAAGACCCTTGGTAGGATCATTTTTGTAGATCAGTACACCCGTAGTTTTCTACTGTATGTGCTGGGATGTACTTTTTTTTAACGACCCAAGGAACAACATCCACATGTCTATATTATGGGCCCTCCGTAACTTGGATGCCATTAGGAGATTAGACTGGGGTAGTGCCGGTCTTGCTTATTTGATGTATTGGTTGGACCTCTGTAGTAGGTATTGTAGAGACCATTTCATTGGCTACTAGCAGGTCATAGAGGTAAGTAGAATTCTACTGATTCCGATACTGTGTTTGATTGAGCCTTGCTAACATTATATGTTGACCTTGCAGATCATGGCGTATGAATTTTGGATGCTACCAGAACCCAATATCCTACATGGAATACCTCTTGGCTTTCCACATATGTAGGCATGGAGTGTACCGCGGTGAAAGCTCGACCTTACGATGGATGAGTTGAGAGAACACCTCAACGATTTGACCTGGGATCAGGTAAGAAGAAACAATTTAATTAGTATTAAACTATATTGAACTGGTTTGAGAAATATCTGAGCAGGTTTTCATTTCCTATCATTTTTTGGAATAGATGTGCCCCTATCCTTGGAGAAATATGTACTCGAGGCCGGAGTACTTGACTAGCTCTATATGAAAGGATGAGCGACACATGTTGCTTGAGAGCCCTGAAGGTAGGCTCTTTTATTTGGGAGAGCACATGGTTGACTGGCAACTGGGGTCGAATAGTCATGTGGAGCCTGCTGCACCACCACGTGTGATGTTTTGGGCTTCCTGTACTGATATAGACTCGGAGGTGATTGTAGCTTTGACTGGTATTCCTGAGCAGGAGCGCCTTTCTAAGTCGCCAGTAGATTGCCTCACTTTTATGCAGATGAGACAACTGGGGCCTGTAGAGCTTTCTACATGCAGAGGTCTTCATGATAGAGTCAGTGGGTCTAGTGTTAGACCCAATATTTATAGAGGCCGAGGTGGGCGACGTGGTTCCCCAGCTGTTGGTAGTTCTTGAGGTACCAGTGCCTCAAAAAGATCCCATGATTCCAAACCTGATGTGGCACAACCAGGATCTATGTCTTGTACTTTAGAGGTGCCTCTGGGGTATGAGCGTCCAGCAGACTTCGTGGAAGGCCAACTGATGTGGCCACAGAACCCTCTGATCTTTACTTACGATGAGACTAGTCGTCTCTATGAAACCTCCTTCCCTATGCTAGCAAGGAGTGAAATAGAATTTGATCCACCGAACACCACCCATGTGAGTACATGTGTTTGGTATTCGCTCTGACTTCAGTAGTTTGACATGTGTTTGACCTTTGCAGGTTCCTAGGGATGCCATGGCTGATGCTTCAAGGCTTCTGATGGGGTTGAATCATTATCATAGTTCAGAAATGTTGACTGCTCAGGTGAGTACCTGTTATAAATATGAATGCATGGATATGCATGGATGCATAACTTATATGCCTAAATGTTTTATGCTTGTATTCCAGCATGTAGGTGGAGCGAGAGGAGCATGATTGCTACACTCAGATGATAGAGGAGATGGGCAGGGAGATTGCCATGTTGACAGCGCATCTAGAGCACTACAACATTGAGGTCCCCGATAGTCCCAGTCCTGATGATGACCATTTTAGGGAGGGCGATGCTTAGAGAGGGCATGACGTCCAGTTTTCATATGCATGATGTTAGAATTCTATAATTTTCATGTTAGAATAAGATAGCACATTACAATCTAGCAATGCATGCCTAGTACGCTAGGGTTGTTGCGTACCAACTATGAAAACAGACAAATGCTTATACTGTGTATCTTTTAGACTTATTAATGGAATCTAATGCCCTTTTACTACTGTATATATCCCATGCCTTACGTTTTATAGTAAAAACATAAGTCACTTGCTTTTCTATGCAAAAAATAAATATACAATGACTCAACAATCACTGTCTGCTCTCCGTGCTCTTTCCCGCCGCTGGGGCAACAACAAGTGGAGTCTATTAGGTGAGATTGGACTCCAATACCTGAGAACCTTTCAGCAAGTCATGATCAACAATGCTTTCTTACATGCTACTATTCAATTTTTGGATTTAGTGGTCCATGTGTTCCGGTTTGGACATGTTGAGCTGTGTCCGATGTATGAGGAGTTTGCTGCTATCCTCGGAGTCACTTGCAAGATGTCGGTGATGTTGATGATGCGTGCATCAATAGGGGTTGTAGAGTTGTATCTTATGAGGGCCTTTGACATCAACCTGACAACTGTAAGGTCTCTTCTAGCTACAGAGGATTCTGTGAATGTCGTTGCTCTTTTTCAGCTATGTGGCCAAAAGTCGGTAGATACCCCTTCATGGCTGAGGGTAGCTAGATTTGGATTACTGGCACAATTCCTGTTCATCGATCCATCTGGCTGTGGAGACTTGTTGATCGAGCCTGTCATAGACCAAATAATGCAGGGTCAGACCCCTTTTCCTATGATCATAGCAGAGACAATAATTGGTCTGGACAAAGTGAAGCGAGGACAGTCTGAGCGCTTTAGTTGAAGTCTGCTTCTTCTACAGGTGAGAATTCTAAACCGCCTTTATAGGTTTCCAACTTAGAAGAATTACATTTTTGGCCTAATTTTTGCATGAGCCACCTTTTGTAAGGTTTTTGGCTCATCAGGCTACTGGTTTTGCTTCAGTCCCTAACTTTTACCTAAATTGCCCCCTTGGGTTTTCAGCTTAGCGGGTCACTATAACTTTTGCTTGAGCAGCCTTTTGTAAGGTTTTCAACTCAATGAGCTTTTATTTTTATGTTTTATCTTATTTTGTTGTAAATTTAGCTTCAAGAGAAGCTTAGGATCCTGGTACCGCCAATGGGGGACCCACAAAGATACCTCCCTCATAGCCATATGCGGAGAGGTTATACCTTTAGTGAGGTAAGGGTGATGACGTTCCAAGGTTTGATCGAGTGGATGGGGACTCGACCTGAGAGCAAGATCACGTGGAGCTATCCTTGGTGGCACATATAACATGTGACTGTAATGACCTATATTGATTGCATCCCATTGCCAGGATTCAGGCATTGCACCCACTACAGTCCTATTAGGATCTATCATCAGTATGTCCATCAACAGAATATACCTCGGCTGACAGAGTTTGAGGGAGGAAGACTGGTGCCTCACTTTGTAGAGCACATGGAAAGGACTTGGCCTCATCGTTGAATAGCACTGGTGGAGATTCCCGGGGCTGGACCTGCCACAGATGATGAGTACAAGCTGTGGGTACTGTGCCAAGCCTGAGTCCTGTACTACAAAACATTATTAGGCAATAACATGTAATAAAGGATGATAATGCTTTATGTTTGAGATTTGTATTACTTATGGCTAAGTTAATGAACATGTGTTCCATTTGCATTAATGAGATTAAAACATTTATTTGAAAAATGTTAAAACCAACACAGAAGTCACTCGATGTGCATTAGACTTAACCCTTGTTATTGACCAGCCTCATGTGAGATTTTTTGGTCAACTATTTTGACACTTTCCTATTGCTTTTAAGAGCTCTAACTTTTGC
Source organism: Dalechampia spathulata (assembly GCA_948192965.1). Classification (NCBI taxonomy): domain Eukaryota; kingdom Viridiplantae; phylum Streptophyta; class Magnoliopsida; order Malpighiales; family Euphorbiaceae; genus Dalechampia; species Dalechampia spathulata. Next base: position 2,114 of record CANYBF012368497.1, on the reverse strand, counting down.
ATGAGTCGTCCAACCGAATTTTTAACTCATCGAGCAAATATTTTTCTTTTTCCTTGACTTTTGCGTGAACTGCTTATACAGGTTTTCAGCTCACCAGGCTTTTCATCTTTATTTTTTTTTCTTTTGCCTTTTGCTCTAGATAAAATACTTCTTTAGCTGATCAAGATTGACAGGTTCAGAGAATTCATTACCCTTTAGGTCTAAAATGCAAACAATGCCTTTGGAGAGGATCTTTTTAACTAAGAATGGGCCTTCCCAGTTGGGCCTGAACTTTCACCAAGGGTCGCGGATAGCCAATCTGACTTGCTTTAGGATTAGATCACCTTCCTGTATGGTTACAGGTTTAACCTTCTTGTTGAATGCATTTTCCATGCGCTTCTTGTATAGCTATAGATGATAAAGAGCTTTCAGCCACTTCTCATCAATGGTGGCCAGTTATTCGTACCTAACCCTTTTCCACTTAGCTTCTGGCAACTGAGCTTTTAGAATAACACAAAGTGATTTCAGCTCCACTTTGATTGGCAATACAGCTTCTATCTTGTAAACAAGAGAGTAGGGAGTGGCACCCGTAGGACTCCTTACAGTGGTTCTGTAACCCCATAAGGCAAATGGCAGCTGCTCATGCCAATCTCTGTAAGTTTGTACGGTCTTGGCTAAGATGCATTTGATCATTTTGTTAGTCACTTTGACTACCTTATTAGCTTGAGGGCGGCAAGGAGAAGATCGATGATGCTCGATCTCATACTTTTCCAGCAAGTGAGCAACTTGGCCCTGGAACTGCACTCCATTGTCTGATACAAAGTGATGTGATATCCTATATCGACATATGAGATTTTTCTCTATAAACTTGGCAACTTGCTTTACCCCCAGTTTACTGTAGGATTCTACCTCCACCTATTTAGAGAAGTAGTCAACAACCACTAGTATGTACCGATATCCGTTGGATGCATTAGGATGAATCTCACCCATGATGTCAATTCCCCAAGCTGAGAATAGCCAAGGCGTTGTCAGATTCTACAATTCGACTGATGGTATGTGACTGAGATCTCCATGAATATGGCATTCATGGCATCTTCGTACAAACTGTATGTAGTCTGTTTCCATGGTAAGCCAGAAGTATCCTTAGTGTAGGATATTCCTGTAAAGCACAAATCCATTCATGTGAGGCCCACATGTGCCTGCATGGACTATTTGTATGACTGATTCAATCTCATTCCCCAATATACATCAAAGTTACAGACCATCCACTGTTCTTCTATAGAGAACACCTTGATGCCAGATGAAGTTAGCTGCTAGTCTACGTAAAGCTAGTTTATCAGTCCTGTTGGCTTCTTCTGGATAAGTACCAGTCTACAGAAATTTCATGATGTCAGCATACTATAGGGTCTCATCTTGCTGGTCTAGCACCATAACCTATTCTCCTTCATATCAAGGAATCCTCGATTGCTCGATGAATAGAGGTTGAATTTGACTCTGCGGTCGTTCACAGACTGAAACGAATCTGGGAAAAGCATCGGCCATCTGATTCTCTTCATGTGGTATGTGAATGAATTGGCATGAGATGAAGTTACTGATGTGTGTAGCTAAGTGTTATGTTTTAAGTAGTACTTCAGTGTTATTGTGATATATTTTACTATGTTTTATGGTGTTTTAGCTTGTGTTTCTATTAGAATTTGATGTGTGTGTTAAGTGTGCAGCATTAGGAGGAAAATAAAGAACAAACAAGAGATTTTGTGCATGGAGAAGTAACTCCACGATCGTGGACTTCAACTCCACGGTCGTGGAGGATGAGCTAGAAGAAAAAGAAAGCTACTGGAATTTTCCACGATCGTGGACCTCAACTCCACGATCGTGGAGTGCGTAGGATCTGTCGAGGGAAGCTACGGGAATTTTCCACGATCGTGGACCTCAACTCCACGATCATGGAGTGCATAGGATCTGTCGAGGAAAAGCTACTGGAAAAATCCACGATCATGGACATTGAATTATTAAGTCAAACTGGAGACAACTCGACAGAAGATTGAGGAAAGAAGATGGTGCCCATGTGAAGAAACAAAACAAAACCTTTTAAGAGCATTAATGGAAGATGAATGGGTACTGGATGGGCAATGGAA
>CANYBF012368353.1:0-19086 GCA_948192965.1 Dalechampia spathulata | reverse complement strand
TTGACAGGAAATAGCAATTAAATGCTGAAAGATGCTATGTGAATGAATAGGAATAAATGTTGAGAATATAAAGTGAATATCATGCTAATTGTTTTGTATTTGATATTATGATTGAGTTCTATCTATAATGGTATCTGAATGAGTTTTGCTTTCCAAAGAAGATGTTATATGGGAATTAATCTGAATGAGTTTTGTATCCTAGTGAAAAGTTATATAGAATTAAATACTCTATGTTATGATATGAATATTACATATTAATTATTTTACTAACACCATTAAGTTTTATACTTAGCATTTATCAATTGATAAATGTAGGCACTAGCAGCATGAGAGATCACGAGAATTTAGGGCTGCAGTAGGAGACCTTAGTCAGTTCGTTAGTAGAGGTCTTCGACTATTAGACAGACTCTTATTCCATGGCACGTGAACTTACCACTTTGATTTGTACTATGGTAGTAAAGATATTAGTGACATTGCACCTATACTCTAATTACATGTTTCTACTATATATATATGACATTTTTTAGTTGGTATCAAAATTAACAATGTTTTGCTAGTATCAAAATGGTAGAATTGAGATATTGCATGCTTGAATGAATTATGATGATATGCATGCATGATATAGTTACTATGAATTGGTTAAGGAATTATGATAAGCATCTGTTGTAGGGTAATTATCAGTTTCCTATGTCACGCCATTCTGTGGTGCAATATGCTCCCGTAGAATAGTTAACGATCTCCAATAAATGGAAACCACTAATTACTCTATAAGGGATACATGAAATTTTTTTTTCACGTTGTTCTAAGTCTTGCAGAAGTGTTTGTTCCTAATTACATTCTTACATTTACTACCTTTAATATTACTTAAAATTTCTTAATTAATTTAATTAGAACTTTGAACTCTTCCAAGTCCTTCCCTTTGAAAAGACCTCTGCTAAATTGATGCTTTAGGAATCCGTGCTTGCCATCATCTGTTAACCTGCGTCCATCAAATGACAAACGTTGAGTATATCACTCAATGGTGCTTTATATAAGACATACTAAATACAATCATTTATGTTATATAAAAGACAGGTCGTTTAAACCATACCATTATTTCAATAGCACTAGCATATAACCATTTAGAATTTTACTTCTAGATATCACCATTATATATATCAATATTTATTTGATTCTGTATCATATTTGGATTATCCTTCACTTAATGTCATTACTGTGTCTAGTTTATTTCCATATATATACTTATCATCTATTCATCCTTGGATTTATAATTCCTTTTGAATTATTTTTAAGTAATGTAATCGTCTATCATGTATATTAATCAGCATAGTTACACAACTAATATCATTTCATTATCATAACATGTCTATAATATGTTCATAAGCAATATCATTAATTTCATAACATTTCAGGATTTTATAAAATCCTGTAATTATTCTAAAATGTCATTTTTTATTTTACCATATTTCCTTAAATTTATAAATCATAATATAATTAATCTTTTTTAATATATTATATGTGATTTATATATATATATATATATATATATATATATATATATATATATATATATAATAGTATTAAATGATTTGATAATTTATCCTTATGCTATGATTATGTGAATGCCAAAATGATATGAAAAATAAAATGGTTTACATGTAATCTATATTTATGATTGATTGGAATATTGAAGGTGTGTTTGTATTATGATTAAGTAAAAATATAGACAGTGAATCTATTCCTCCAATCAACATAAACAAAGGAAAAGCGGTGACAGGCTTGTGCTAGTTTGCGCTATTAAAACGTTGATTCATTTAAAATGAATTGATGGGTAAGCTAAAATGTTTATCTTAATATTAATATGTGATTATGGTTTGAATTAAGTCCTTTAATAAGAAAGGATGATGATTATGAGATTTTGTGCAATTTCAAAATATTTAATTATAATATATGATTGCATAAATAGTAATTCATGTGGTATGTTATATTCACTATTGCATTTAACATGGCATGCATTAGTTGGAGCAATAAGGGAGGAGGAAAATGAGCAACATGAGGAAACGATGATGTGTTACAGAAAAGATAACGGAACATGTGAGTATCAAAAAAATAGTGGTATGAGTACTGAGCCATATAAATGTTGGAGAGATAAGCAAAGAGGAAAATGAGTGAACAGTGAGGAAAGAGGAGCTTGATAAAAATGAAGGGAGAAAATAATGTGTTATCGAAAACATAGTGGAACACGATGATACTAAAACAGCAATATCGAAGAAAAAAATGCCAAAATGATGGCGGTATAAGCCTAGTACAATATGCATATAAATGAGAATATTAGTCATTCATGATAATAATGGATACAGGAAAAACATAGGGGGATGCACATCATGTTGCATTCCGAAAGAAAAAGGCATATTCCATCATATTCATATATATATATATATATATACATTGATGGAATGATTTGATAGAAAATAGCAATTAAATGCTGAAAGATACTATGTGAATGAATAGGAATCAATTGTTGAGAATATAAAGTGAATATCATGTGAATTGTTTTGCATTTGATGTTGTGATTGAGTTATATCTATAATGGTATCTGAATGAGTTTTGCTTTACAGAGAACATGTTATATGGAAATTAATCTGAATGAGTTTTTCATCCTAGTGAAAAGTTATATATATTACATTTTAATTGTTTTACTAGCACCACTAAGTTTTATACTCAGCGTTTGTCAATTGATGAACGTAGGTACTAGCGGCATGAGAGATCATGGGAATTTAAGGTGGTAGTAAGAGACATGAGTTAGTTTGTTAGTAGAGGTCTTGGACTACTAGACAGGCTCTTATTTCATGGCTTGTGTAACTTACCACTTTGATTTGTACTATGGCAGTAAAGATATTAGTGACATTACACTTATACTCCGATTACATGTTTCTGTTATATATATGATATGTTTTAGTTGGTATAAAAATTAACAATGTTTTATTGGTATCAGAACGGTAGAATTGAGATATTGCATGCTTGAATGAATTATGATGATAAATAAAAGTTTAATTCACTATGTATGATATGCATGCATGATATAGTTACTGTGAATTGGTTAAAGAATTATGATAAGCATCCTTTGTAGGGTAATTATCAATTTCCTATTAGAGGAAATTGGTAATTACACTACGGGAGGCATGTCATACCGGTTCACGGGTGTGACATGTTTTGGTTGGTATCAGAGTTATGGTTTAGCTCCATTATAATAGAATTTACTACTAGAGTAGAAGTTACATAGGTAAGAGTTCTGTTAGTCCTTATTGCTGACCAATGTTATTTTGTTAATATATAGTTTTAGAGTATTCAATATGACAGCAAGCTAGTGATAATAGGAGAAGAAGGTGGAGAAAATTTTAATTCATAAGCGGATACTTTAGAAGCAGGTGATAGAATTAAAGGTGAACAGGAATAAAGTAAATAGGCAGAATGGGTACCACTAGTTGAATAGCCTGCAACTATAGGGGCAGATTCGATAACCGTATAGTTTGTATAATTTCTCCATACTATTTAATGGTAGCTTAGACTAGTTCCAATAGTAGTTATTCAAAAACATGGGGAGAAATGTGATTTTATGAAGCTGAGAATTATGGGGATATAGATTTCTTAAGGACTACTAATCCGTATGTAGCGAAGATGTGGTTAGAATGTACTTGAAGGGTGCTATGACAGGTGAGCTCCTCAGATGAATTAAAAATTGAGTATACTATCTTTGCTTCAAGATGGTGCTTATGAATAGTGGAAGACTATTCCACAAGGTTTGGTTGAACCCCCTGTGTTATCTTGGGAAGAATTTTAGATGGAGTTCTGACAGAAGTATATTCCGACTGCTTATATTGATCAAGAATTGCAAGAATTCTTGAGTTTAAAATAGGGGAACTTATCAATACCAGAATATGAGCGAGAATTCACTCGACTTACTTACTATGTTGGTAACATTTTGATTACCAGGCGTGAAAGGTGCAAAAGATTTGAGTAGGGATTGAAGCCTCGAATTGGATCTCTAGTTCAGGGATTTAATTATGATAACTTTTCAGCTTTGATAGCTAATGCTTTGAGTCAGGAGCATACTATGCAAGAAGAAGAGGAGAATAAGGCTAAACAAGTCAAGAGACAGTTTAGGAGTTTTGGTTTTTCTTCCAGTGCATAGAAGAGGGGTAGATACAGAGACTCATTTACTCTGCAGTTATCCAGATTCAGACCACTAATACCACCTACAACTCAGAGTGGGCTGATTGTAAGATGCACCAGTTCTGACACTAGACTTCCACTATATCTTATATGTGAAAAATATCATTCGGGAGCCTGCAGAGTAAGAATCAGATTATGTTATCAATATAGTAGAGTCAAACATTTTGCTCGAGAATATCCCAATCGTAGTGTAATACCAATTCATACAGCAACTGAGGGAGGATCGTACCAGCAGAATCCTATGGTCCAACCAACCATTGGGAGGGTAGTCAATGTAGAGGCAGAGGCTAAGGTAATAATGATAGGTTAGTCAGTTAAGGATCAATGAATCAGACAAGGGCAGCTCCACTCATATGTCAACACTAGAATTGAACACTCATTATGAAAAGAGTTTATCGACAGTGTCCGTTGGTATTGCAATAAATGGTTTTCCCTATTAATTTGATTGAGATGCTATTCATAGAATATTATGTTATTTTAGGGATGGATTGGATATCTAATTACCAAGCAGTGATGGATTATATAAGGAAAACTATTATGTTTCAGCATTCTGATTATAAGGCAGTTTGTGTTTAGGGTATCAAGTTGGCTAAGGCATATAGTTTGATTTCAGCAACAGTGGCTCAGAAATTGATTAAACAGGGATGTGAAGATATGTTGGTACATGTTATTGATACTCGCTATTAAGAAATATCATTGAAGGAGATTCCAATAGTATGTGATTTTTTGGATGGATTTTTGGATGAATTATTGGGATTACCTCCAATTAGGGAAGTTGAATTTGAGATTGACATTTTTCTAGGAATTGAACCAATATCGATGACACCATACCATATGGTTCTTACAGAATTGAAAGAATTAAAGCAACAATTGCAAGAGTTGGTAGATAAGGTGTTTATTCAACCCAGTGTTTCTCCTTGGGGTGCACCAGTACTGTTTGTGAAGAAGAAGGATGGATCGATGCGGATGTGCATTGATTATCGATAGTTAAATAAAGTGACTATCAAAAATTGTTATCCTTTATTCCGTATTGATGATTTGTTTGATTAGTTGAAAGGAACAATAATGTTCTCTAAGATTGATTTGAGATCTTGTTACCATCAATTGAGAATGAAAGAGGATGGTATTCCAAAGAATGCTTTCCAAATAAGGTATAGGCATTACGAGTTCTTAGTTAGGCCTTTCGAATTGACTAATACACTGATAACATTCATGCCCTTGATGAATACAATTTTCAAGGACTATCTCGATCAATTTGTTATGGTTTTCATTGATGATATATTAATTTACTCTTAAAATCATATGGAGCATGATCGATACTTACATCCGGTATTATAGTTGATGAGGGAGAAGCAGTTATACGGTAAATTATTTAAATACGCATTCTGGTTGGATCAAGTTTATTTTCTCTGACATGTTATTTCAATGGAAAGGCTTACTGTTGATCCTAGTAAAATAGAAGCAGTTATGAATTGGTCAAGTCTGAAGTCTATTACAGAGATATATAGTTTTTTAGGATTAACAAGGTACTACAGATAATTTGTGAAAGGTTTTTCTATGATTGCTACACCTTTGACTACACTTCTATGGAAGGATGTGTCATTTAAGTGGACTGAGGAATGCTATAAGAGTTTTAATCAGTTGAAGCAATGTCTAACCCAAGTGCCAGTGTTAACTTTACCTGTATGAAGGAAAGAGTATGTTATTTACAATGATACTTTGCTTAATGGATTGGGGTGTCTTTTGATGTAAGAACGGAAGGTGATAGCTTATGCTTCTCAATAACTTAAGCTGAATGAGTGTAATTATCCTACTCATGATTTGGAATTGGCTGCTATAGGTTTTGCATTAAAGATTTGGCATCATTATCTTTACGGTGAGAAGTGTTACATCTACACTGATAACGTGAGTCTTAAGTATTTAGGGACACAGAAAGAGTTTAATTTGAGACAAAGAAGGTGGATGGAACTCATTAAGGATTATGATTGTTTGATTGATTATCACCTAGGAAAAGCAAATGTGGTTGCTGATGCTTTGAGTAGAAAGATTTTTGCTAGTTTGCGTCAATCTCTAATGAGTTTGGTAAAGGAGATTTAATAGATGAATGCTATCCTAATAATGCAATCAGATTGTATCTTAGTAGGTTCAATTTTAGATTAAGCTTGTATTGATTGATCATCTCAGAAAAGTTGCTCAGGGAGACGTGGAATATCAAAAGCAACTGGAGAAAGTACAGTAGGGTATCCAAACTACTTTTATTTTGGATGATGATGGATTACTGAGGTATAAGAATCGATTGTATATTCCAACTGATGAAGAGTTACAGAAGTAGATTCTTGATGAAGCTCATAACATATTATATTCGTATCATCCATGAAGTACCAAAATGTATCATGATTTAAGATCATTTTATTGGTGGATTAGCATGAAAAAGGATATAGCAGAGTTTGTTGCTCGATGTCTTGCATGTCAATGGATAAAAGTAGAGCACCAAGTTCCAGCAGGGTTGTTACGGCTGTTATCTATTTTGGAGTGGAAATAAGATAATATAACAATGGATTTTGTCACTGGGTTACCTTTGACTTAGGGTAGACAAGATGCTATTTGGGTCATTATTGATAGATTGATGAAATCTGCATATTATATACCGGTACGCATGGATTACAGTTTGGAACACTTGATGAAATTGTATATCAAGGAAATAGTAAGACTTCATGGGATACCTACATCCATTGTCTCAGATAAAGAATCTCAATTTACATCATGATTTTGGGGGAGTTTTCAAAAGGCTATGGGTACTAAAGTACATTTTAGTACTGCTTTTCATCCTCAAACAGACGAGTAATCATAATGAATTATTCAAATACTAGAGGATATGTTGAGAGCTTGTGTTTTGGAATGGAGTGGTAGTTGGGATAAGTACATTCCTTTTATTGAATTCACTTACAACAACAGTTTCCAATCTAGTATACAGATGGCACCTTATGAAGCGTTGTATGGTAGACGGTGTAGAACTCCATTATATTAGTATGAAGTTGGTGAACAATGGTTGATCAAACCTGATATAATTCAACAGGTAGAGGATCAAGTGAAATTGATTAAGGAACGGTTAAAAACAGCATCTGATCGACAAAAATCTTATATAAACTTGAGGTGTAGAGATATTGAGTATAATATTAGGGATAAAGTGTTTTGAAAGTATTGCCATGGAAGAGAATTTTACGATTCTGCAAGAAAGGAAAGTTGAGTCCAAGGTTTATTGGTCCTTATGAAGTGTTAGAAAGAGTTGGACTATTGGCTTACAGATTGGATTTACCTCTAGAGTTGGATAGAATCCATAATGTTTTCTATGTATCTATGCTTTAGAGATATAGATCAGATCCTTCTCATGTTATACCAGTGGAAAATATTGAAGTTTAGTATGATTTATCATATAGTGAGGAACCTATCAGAATTTTAGCATGGGAAATGAAACAGTTGAGAAATAAAAGGATTCCGTTGGTAAAGGTATTATAGAATCACCATTCAAGGCAAGAAGTTACTTGGGAAAGAGAATTAGTGATTAAAAAACAATATATATGGCTGTTTACAGGTAACATATGTTAGAATTTTAAGGGAAAAATTCTAATCTAAGGGGAGACAGTTGTCACATCCTCATGACATACAGTTAGAATTATACATTGATGTGCTCTTACTTATGTATATTAGTAAATTATTTATTGAATGTGCTAAAGAATTAAATAAGAATTCATGCATGAATTATATGCTAAATTAATTATGTGATATAGAATTATTTGTATGAGTATTAATTTAATTAGATCATACATATAGAAAATATAATTTAATTAGGCATGTATACATGTATATATTTGTTAATTATGCGATTATAAATTATTATTAAATAATTTATATGCTTAAAATATAAATAAATTAAATAATGTTAATTAATACATGGCATATATGTATAAAAATACAGTTCTACATTTATTCCTTGCGTATAAGGTATGAGAGGTATGATTTAGTGTAGGTGTGTGCAGGGTAAGGATGCTTAATCATCCTCATAATTAATCCAATGATTACAAAAAAAATGAGTTGTAATTATGGGAGAGTGAGGTGTCAATTATCTAAGGCTTGTGGGAAGGGTATATTGCATGTTTAGTTCATATATATACTTGAGACTTAGCCAAAAAACCCATTTTTTCCTTCTTCCATTTTAGTTTCTCCTTCCTCTCCACTCTTTCTTTTCATTCTTCACCATAACCACACCAAAAATCTTCTAGATTGCTTAGTTTCTTATTGTATGTCCTTTTGGAAGCTAGCTAGGTGTGTGGAAGGGTGATCAACATGTGTGTTTTGCTTGGATCGTGCATTGTATGCTTGTGGTGGGAGTCTTAGGCAAGAATAGTTGCTACCAAGGGAAGAACTTGCATTTTTATGTAGTTTGGGTTTATTAAAAGTGGGTCAAGATGCTTTTGGTTGTGATTCATGTGTGTGTATCCTATGAATCCTATTGTAATGTGTGGTTAGTGCAAAAATGTATTTGATAACTCTAATACTATATCTATAGTACTATGTTTGTATAGTGTATGTATGGTTAGTGGTGTAAACAAGTATGTTGTAAGGGACTAAACCTCACATGTATATTCTATTTTGCCATGCATGCATGTGTGTTTTATTTTATGGATGGCAAGGAATGTAGAAGGCTGGCATATGGTTTTGTAAGTTGCTTAATGGAAGTTGCAAGCATGTTTTAAGTGGTGTAAATAAAGTTTTTTAAATCTTTTGTTATCGTTGTTTATGGTTGAGTTTAATGGATTAAAACTATTGTTAAAATGTTGATCAAGATATAAAAGAGGTAATTTAAATCAACAAGGTTATAATCGGTGGAAGTTAAGTAAGATAAAAATTTAATAATCACACCTAAGCTATTTTTCTTGCATGAAATACGATAGATTTAAGGCTTGTGGTAATCTTAAATTTAGAGACCTTAACGAATGAATTATAAATCATATAATATATCATTGGAAAGCTTTAGAAGTCTAATTTGCAATGGTACTAATTTTGTATTAATTAAAATTCATTTGATTAGTAAAAATGGGGTTGAAAGATAAACCATTCATGTGGTAATTTATAGTTGCTAATTAAAATAGTTGGTTTGCATGATTATTTGCATGCCTTAATGAATGAATTTTTGGGCTTATAATATATGTATTAAATTCTCTTTGAGTCTACTTTTTATTAGTATAAATATCTAAATTTTTAAAATTCATTTACTTATTAAAAAATGGTAAGGAAGACATACTATTTTATGGTTAAGTAGCATGATTTTATGATAAATATGGATAATTAATTAATTTCTCAATTTCTTGAAAAAGGATTAATTATATGTTTATATGATCTTCTTTGATTAATTTCTCAATTTCTTGGATAATTTATCCTTATGCTATGATTATGTGAATGCCAAAATGATATGAAAAATAAAATGGTTTACATGTAATCTATATTTATGATTGATTAGAATATTGAATGTGTATTTGTATTATGATGAGGTAAAAATATGGATAGTGAATCTATTCCTCTAATCAACATAAATGAAGGAAAAGCGGTGGTAGGTTTTTACTAGTTTGCGCTATTAATAGGTTGATTCATTTAAAATGAATTGACGGGTAAGCTAAAATGTTTACCTTAATATTAATATGTGATCATGGTTTAAATTAAGTCCTTTAATAGGAAAGGATGATGATTATGAGATTTTATGTAATATCAAAATATTTGATTATAATATATGATTGCATAAATAATAATTCATATGGTATGCCATATTCACTATTGCATTTAACATGGCATGCATTGGTTGAAGCAATAAGGTAGGAGGAAAATGAGTGATGTAAGGAAAAGACGATATGTTACAGAAAAGATAGCAGAACACGATGATACTAAAATAGCAATATGGAAGAAAAAAATACTGAAAAGATAGTGGTATAAGGCCAATATAATGTGCACATAAATGAGAATGCTGGGCAGTCATGATAATGATGATGATACTGGAAAAATAGAGGGGAATGCACATTATGTTGCATTCCGAAAGAAAAAGACATATTCCATCACATTCATATATATATATATACATTGATGGAATGATTTGATAGGAAATAGCAATTAAATGCTGAAAGATGCTATGTGAATAAATAGGAATAAATATTGAGAATATAAAGTGAATATCATGTTAATTGTTTTGCATTTGATATTCTGATTGAGTTATATCTATAATGGTATCTGAATGAGTTCTGCTTTGCAGAGAATATGTTATATGGGAATTCATCTGAATGAGTTTTACATCCTAGTGAAAAGTTATATGGAATTAAATACTCTATGCCATGATATGAATATTATATGTTAATTATTTTACTAACACGACTAAGTTTTATACTCAACATTTGTCAATTGATGAATGTAGACACTAGTGGCATGAGAGAGCCCGGGAATTTAGGGCTGCAGTAAGAGATCTTAGTCAGTTTATTAGTAGAGGTCTTGGACTATCAGACAGACTCTTATTCCATGGCTTGTGTAACTTACCACTTTGATTTGTACTATTGCAGTAAAGATATTAGTAACATTGCACCTATACTCTAATTACATGTTTCTACTATATATATATATGACATTTTTTAGTTGGTATCAAAATTAACAATGTTTTGTTAGTATTAGAATGGTAGAATTGAGATACTGCATGCTTGAATGAATTATGATGATATGCATGCATGATATAGTTACTATGAATTGGTTAAGGAATTATGATAAGCATCCTTTGTAGGGTAATTATCGGTTTCCTATGTCACGCCTTTTTGTGCCTGTAGAATAGTTAATGATCTCTAGTAAATGGAAACCACTAATTACTCTACAAGGGATACATGAAATTTTTTTTATGTTGTTCTAAGTCTTGCGGAAGTGTTTGTCCCCAATTACATTCTTACATTCACTACCTTTAATATTACTTAAAATTTCTTAATTAATTTAATTAGAGCTTTGAACTCTTCCAAGTCCTTGCCTTCAAAGAGACCTCTGCTGAATTGGTACTTTGGGAATCTGTGCTTGGCATTATCTGTTAACTTGCATCCATCAAATGATGAATGCTGAGTATATCACTCAGTGGTGCTTTATACATAACATACTAAATACAATCATTTGTATTATATAAAAGATAGGTTGTTTAAACCATAGCATTATTTCAATAGCATTAGCATATAACCATTTAGAATTTTGCTTCTAGTTATCACCATTATATATATCAATATTTATTTGATTCTATATCATATTTGGATCATCTTTCACTTAATGTCATTACTGTGTCTAGTTTATTTCCATATATATACTTATCATCTATTCATCCTTGGATTTATAATTCCTTTTGAATTGCTTCTAAGTAATGTAATCATGTGTCATGTATATTAATCAACATAGTTACATAACTAATATCATTTCATTATCATAACATGTCTATAATATGTTCATAACCAATATCATTAACTTCATAATATTTCAGGATTTTATAAAATCTTGTAATTATTCTAAAATGCCATTTTTTATTTTATCATATTTCCTTAAATTTATAAATCATAATATAATTAATCTTATTAAATATATTCTAAGTAATGTATATATATATATATATATATATAGTATTAAATGATTGGATTATTTATCCTTATGCTATGATTATATGAATGCTAAAATGATATGAAAAATAAAATGGTTTACATGTAATCTATATTTATGATTGATTGGAATATTGAAGGTGTGTTTATATTATGATTAGGTAGAAATATAGATAGTGAATCTATTCCTGCAATCAACATAAACAAAGGAAAAGCAGTGATAGGTTTATGGTAGTTTACGCTATTAAAAGGTTGATTCATTTGAAATGAATCGATGGGTAAGCTAAAATGTTTATCTTAATATTAATATGTGATTATGGTTTGAATTAAGTCCTTTAACAAGAAAGGATAATGATTATGAGATTTTGTGCAATATCAAAATATTTAATTATAATATATAATTGTATAAATAATAATTCATGTGGCATGTCATATTCACTATTGCATTTAACATGGCATGCATTGGTTGGAGCAATAAGGAAGGAGGAAAATGAGCAACATGAGGAAATGATGATGTGTTACAGAAAAGATAGCGGAACACATGAGTATCAAAAAAATAGTGGTACGAGTACTGAGCCACATAAATGTTGGAGAGATAAGCAAGGAGGAAAATGAGTGAACAGTGAGGAAAGAGAAGCTCGATAAAAATAAAGGGAGAAAATAATGTGTTACCAAAAAGATAGTGGAACATGATGAAACTAAAATAGTAGTACTGAAGAAAAAAGAAACCAAAATGATAGCAGTATAAGGCTAGTACAATGTGCACATAAATGAGAATATTGGGCATTCATGATAATTATGATGATACAGGAAAAACAGAGGGGATGCACATCATGTTGCATTTCGAAAGAAAAAGGCATATTCCACCATATTCATATATATATATATATACATTGATGGAATGATTTGATAGAAAATAGCAATTAAATGTTGAAAGATGCTATGTGAATGAATGGGAATAAATATTGAGAATATAAAGTGAATATCATGTGAATTGTTTTGCATTTGATGTTGTGATTGAGTTATATCTATAATGGTATCTAAATGAGTTTTGCTTTACAGAGAACATGTTATATGGAAATTAATCTAAATGAGTTTTTCATCCTAGTGAAAAGTTATATGGAATTAAATACTCTGTGATATGATATGAATATTACATGTTAATTGTTTTACTAGCACCACTAAGTTTTATACTCAGCATTTATCAATTGATGAACATAAGTATTAGCGGTATGAGAGATCATGGGAATTTAGGGCGGTAGAAGGAGACCTGAGTCAGTTTTTTAGTAGAGGTATTGGACTACCAGACAGGTTCTTATTTCATGGCTTGTGTAACTTACCACTTTGATTTGTGCTATGGCAGTAAAGATATTAGTGACATTACACCTATACTTTGATTACATGTTTCTACTATATATATGATATGTTTTAGTTGGTATCATAATTAACAATGTTTTGTTGGTTTTAGAACGGTAGAATTGAGATATTGCATGCTTGAATGAATTATGATGATAAATCAAAGTTTAATTCATTGCGTATGATATGCATGCATGATATAGTTACAGTGAATTGGTTAAGGAATTATGATAAGCATCCTTTGTAGGGTGTGACATACCGGTTCAAGGGAGGAAATTGGTAATTACACTATGGGAGGCATGTCATACCAGTTCACAGGTGTGATATGTTTTGGTTGGTATCAGAGTTATTGTTTAGCTCGCATTATAATAGAATTTACTACAAAAGTAGAAGTTGCACAGGTAAGAATTTTGTTAGTCCTTACTGCTGACCAATGTTATTTTATTAATATATAGTTTTAGAGTATTCAATATGACAACAAGGTATTGATAATGGGAGAAGAAGGTGAAGAAAATTTTAATTCATAAGCGGATACTTCAGAAGCAGATGATAGAATTAGAGGTGAATAGGATCAGAGTGAATAGGCAGAACAGGTACCACTAGTTGAATAGCCTGCAGCTATGGGGGTAGATCCGATAGGTGCATAGTTTGCATAATTTCCCCATACTATTTAGGGGTAGCCTGAACCAGTTCCAGTAGTGGTTATTCAAAAACAGGGGGAGAAACGTGATTTTAAGAAGCTGAGAATTTATAGGGCTATAAATTTCTCAAGGACTACTAATCCGTATGTAGCGGAGATGTGGGTAGAACATACTTGAAAGGTGTTGTGATAGCTGAACTGCTCAGATAAGTTAAAAATTGAGTATGCTATATTTGCTTCAAGATGATGCTTATGAATGGTGGAAGACTATTCCACAAGGTTTGGTTGAACCCCCTATGTTATCTTGGGAAGAATTTCTGATGGAGTTCTGATAGAAGTATGTTTCAACTACTTATACTGATAAAAAACTGCAAGAATTCTTGAGTTTGAAACAGGGGAACTTATCAATACCAGAATATGAGTGAGAGTTCATTCGACTTACTTACTATACTGGTAACATTCTGACTACCGGGCATGAAAGGTGCAAAAGATTTGAGTAAGGATTAAAGCCTTGATTTAGATCTCTAGTTCAAGGATTTAATTATGATAACTTTTCAGCTTTGATAGCTAATGCTTTGAGTCAGGAGTGCACTATGCAAGAAGAAAAGGAGAATATGGCTAAACAGATCAGGAGACAGTTTAGGAGTTTTGATTCTTCTTCCAGTGCATATATATATATATATATATATATATATATATATATATGTATTATAGTAGTAAATGATTGGATAATTTATCCTTATGCTATGATTATGTGAATGCCAAAATGATATGAAAAATAAAATGGTTTACGTGTAATTTATAGTTTTGATTTATTGGAATATTGAAGGTGTGTTTGTATTATGATGAGGTAAAAATATGAATAGTGAATCTATTCCTCTAATCAACATAAATGAAGGAAAAGCAGTGGCAGGTTTGTGCTAGTTTGCATTATTAATAGGTTGATTCATTTAAAATGAATCGACGGGTAAGCTAAAATGTTTACCTTAATATTAATATGTGATTATGGTTTGAATTAAGTCCTTTAACAAGAAAGGATGATGATTATGAGATTTTGTGCAATATCAAAATATTTGATTATAATATATGATTGCATAAATAATAATTCATATGGTATGTCATATTCACTATTGCATTTAACATGGCATGCATTGGTTGGAGCAATAAGGGAGGTGGAAAATGAGCGATGTGAGAAAATGATGATATGTTACGGAAAAGATAGCAGAACATGATCATACTAAAAAGGAGTATTGAAGAAAAAAATACCGAATAGATAGCGGTCTAAGGCCAATATAATGTGCACATATATGAGAATGCTGGGCAGTCATGATAATGATGATGATACAGAAAAAATAGAGGGGAATGCACATTATGTTGCATTCCGAAAGAAAAAGGCATATTCCATCACATTCATATATATATATACATTGATGGAATGATTTGATAGGAAATAACAATTAAATGCTGAAAGATGCTATGTGAATGAATAGGAATAAATGTTGAGAATATAAAGTGAATATCATGTTAATTATTTTGCATTTGATATTCTGATTGAGTTATATCTATAATGGCATCTGAATGAGTTTTGCTTTGCAGAGAAAATGTTATATGGGAATTCATCTGAATGAGTTTTGCATGCTAGTGAAAAGTTATACAAAATTAAATACTTTATGCTATGATATGAATATTACATGTTAATTATTTTACTAACACCACTAAGTTTTATACTCAGTATTTGTCAATTGATGAATGTAGACACTAGCGGCATGAGAGATCACGGGAATTTGGAGCTGTAGTAGGAGACCTTAGTGAGTTTGTTAGTAGAGGTCTTGGACTATCAGACAGACTCTTATTCTGTGGCTCGTGCAACTTACCACTTTGATTTGTACTATGGTAGTAAAGATATTAGTGACATTGCACCTATACTCTAATTACATGTTTCTACTATATATATATGACATTTTTAGTTGGTATCAAAATTAACAATGTTTTGTTAGTATTAGAATGGTAGAATTGAGATATTGCATGCTTGAATGAATTATGATGATAGTTAAGGAATTATGATAAGCATCCTTTGTAGGGTAATTATTGGTTTCCTATGTCATGCCTTTCTATGCCCGTAGAATAGTTAACGATCTCCAGCAAATGGAAACCATTAATTACTCTACAGGGGATACATGAAATTTTTTTTTATGTTGTTCTAAGTCTTGCAAAAGTGTTTGTCCCCAATTACGTTCTTACATTGACTACCTTTAATATTACTTAAAATTTCTTAATTAATTTAATTAGAACTTTGAACTTTTCCAAGTCCTTGCCTTCGAAGAGACCTTTGCTGAATTGGTGCTTTGGGAATCCGTGCTTGCCATCATCTGTTAACCTGCGTCCATCAAATGATGAATGCTGAGTATATTACTCTGTGATGCTTTATACAGAACATACTAAATACAATCATTCATATTATATAAAAGATAGGTTCTTTAAACCATAGCATTATTTCAATAGCACTAGCATATAACCATTTAGAATTTTACTTCTAGATATCACCATTATATATATATTAATATTTATTTGATTCTATATCATATTTGGATCATCCTTTACTTAATGTCATTACTGTGTCTAGTTTATTTCCATATATATACTTACCATCTATTCATCCTTGGATTTATAATTCCCTTTGAATTATTTCTAAGTAATGTAATCGTATGTCATGTATGTTAATCAACATAGTTACATAACTAATATCATTTCATTATCATAACATGTCTAGAATATGTTCATAACCAATATCATTAATTTCATAACATTTTAGGATTTTATTAAATCGTGTAATTATTCTAAAATGCCATTTTTTTTTATTTTATCTTATTTCCTTAAATTTATAAATCATAATATAACTAATCATATTAAATATATTCTCTACCGAAAATTAACATGAATGACATCAAAAATATTCTCATATTCCTCGTGTTATCACCATTTAGGAATATACACTCTTTTAACTATTTTCTATAGCTTCTACTTATAACCATGTCTAACGTATTAAAATTATCTATGATGAATTACAATTGCATCTATAATATAATCTAACATAAAATTGAATAAATTCATTATTCATTGAAATACTTATCTAAACACGATTATAATGCATATCCTATTCAAAATATATTTATTCTTAGTCTTGAGCATAAGCTCCATTCATTCTATATAATTCATTATAAGTAATGCAATGTAATATTTACTATGAATTCCAATTTGCCATTTTCCATTGTTTATTTCTTGCATCAACTCATCTCAACAACATTATGAAAATGCGAGCATATTCAACATTCTTCATGCTATATAGAAACTATCATGTTTCTGCATCCTTTATTCATGTGCACTCGTAGTGCTATCATATCTCTTTTAATGAACTTTCATGATTTAGGAATGGTAATGTGTAATTTTGAGAATGCATTCATGTTATGCAACCTCACTCTTATTTTTCTGAATCATTTTATTTCATTTCCCATTTCATATTGGGTCATTTCATAAGCGTGCGTGGTACTAGGTCTTACATTCATTTCATAACATTATAGTGGTTCAACGTACTGGAACCCTTTTTCTATTCATTTCATATCATTTTCCTTTCCATTCATTTCCCGTAGAAATTCATTTCATAATGCGTGAGTGCCGTTTTTATTTATTATTTCCTTTCATTCATTCATTTTCCTCTTTCCTTATTTCTTCATGATATGTCATGTATATAAATATGTCATTTAATGTTTCATGACATATTATAAATGCTTTATACCATGACGTCAAAATAAACATACGCATGCATCATGTTATCATATCAAACATCGTCCATTCCATATGTCATGCACCTCATATAGTGTGATTTTCATATGTCATTTTATAAAACATTCATTTCATATAGCATCTATTTCATGTAGCGCATAACCCAATTAGCATCAATTTCATTTCGTACATTCATTGATAATAATATAATGAAAATCACTTTCATAATGCAAATACATTAAATATTTCAACTTATAATCCATCATTCATTAATCAATCATTTGATTTCCAAAAATAATAACTATGACACCTCATATATTAATTAATTTATAAAATCATAATCATATGTATAGAAACTCATACCATAAAATTATTGATGATGTATCAATCCTTGATACTAATCATACTTTTAAAATCAACTCATTCCTTACTGTTCCCATCATAAAATTTATGCATCTTATCATATAATTTATTCTTCCTTATTTAAATAATCCGTGACATATAATCAATATGCTTTGTTGTCATGTTATCATTTTATTCATTTAAGTAATTTACCAAGCATAATTCTTATATATTTTTTATTATGATCACATAATAAAATACTCATTTTCTTTTTACATATTTTATCACTATGTTTAACATATCATCATCATTTATAACATATAATCATTAATAATAATCATATATTATTATTAATGATTTGTTTCTAATGTCATAAACTATTCACATTTAATGATTTATATCATACTATCACTTTTATAAACTTTATAATTACAGAATGTCATAACATCATAAATTATTTAATGAGTAAGTCATTGTATGTGTATTTTGATAATTTATAATAAATATTATATGAAATTCAATTACTATTGAACTTAAGCAATTATCACCATAATTAAATAAAACTATAATTTGAAACATGTATTTACATGCTAAAAAGTAAGGTAAGTCCGTACTTACCTGTCGATCTAAAAATTTGGAATCAGCTATAAAGCACAAACCTGATTATCCATTCCTTATTTTAATTCCCCATGTGGTAATACGTTGATTTCCCTCTCAATCATATAAATCTTAAATTAAATATTTATCTTCAATGAAATAATTAATTCCATGGTTAATCATCCATTGTTCATGTTTAACAAATCATATATTTTATAAAATAATTAATTATTCATCAATTCTAAACATTTAATTATCACAACATTAATTAAGAAACCATATTATCATTTACATTCATATCATTATTTATATTAATAATACTAATCATTATATAATTCAAACCCCAAAAAAAATAACATATATCAAATACTAATTTAATATGATTTTCTTACTATTTGGAAATTATACTTTATTGAATTTTCCTCATTTAATTATAAGTATAAAACTTATATTAATCTTTTAATAATATCTTATTCATGTACT
>CANYBF012366636.1:0-21655 GCA_948192965.1 Dalechampia spathulata | reverse complement strand
TTCTGCGTATCCTACCACGCGTAGGCAGGTGTGAAATGTATTCTGTAAGTACAGAATACACAGAATAGGAAATAGGAGCAGCGGGCTCCTGTTATCGCTAAGTGGGCCCCACCGCGTATTGGGCCCAGAAGATGGCATTTGCGATGCCCAGCATTGTGCCTTGCGTAAGGCAATATGGAATTGTATTCTGTAAGTACAGAATACACAGAATAGGCAATAGAGGCAGCGGGCCCCATTGTTACTAGGTGGGCCTCCACAGCATAGTGGGCCCAGCAGACGGCATTCGCAATGCCAAGTGTTGTGCCTTGCGTAAGGCAACTGGGAAATGTATTCTGTAAGTACATAATATACAGAATAGGCTATTGGGGCTTGCGAGCCCCGCTTCTGTTTAATGGGCCCCAGCTATGTACTATTCATGATGAATAGTACCCGGGGCCAAAAATGTAATGTTTTGCATTTCAGGCGGTTTGCCTTGCGCAAGTAATAAGGAAAGGGTGTTCTGCATGCACAAAATACTCAGAATACGCGGCGGGTCCCGCCAGGCGCCATGGTGGGCCCCACCAGTCCTGAAATGTTCTGCGCACCAGAACACACAGAGGAAGACACAGGGGCCTATATGTATAATCGGGATCAATATCGGGGGCTAAATTATAGCCGAATTAACGAAGATCCAAAATTATACGATGGTGAAAAGTGAGGGTCAACAAGAATGCAGTTTTCTATTTTAACAATCTAATTTTTATTCTTTATGTTCTTATATTAGGATTATTGATTATGATATCTTACTTGTTGAAAAAAGCCATTTAACTAGTTTGAATACTAATTGGTTAGTTAATTGCTTTGAAAGAAGATTTAACTAAACAAAACAAACATAAGAACATCATTAGATTAACTACCTAGACGTAAGAGTTAATCTAATAAGAGGCTTGAGTGTAGTAAGTGAGCTAAATTAGTAAAAGTAACCTAGCAATCATGAAAGTATATGTTATCTTATTTTTTTAATAGGTAATTAATTCTTTGAAAGAAGAAATTTTATAATATAAATACTACCTTGATGAATTCTGAACATGATCGATAATGGATTAAATGTTTCTATTTGAGCATGATTTCAACGTTATGTCATTATATATTATGTCTATTAAAATTAAATAATTATTTACCTATATAATCGAAGAAATTAATAGTTAGTATATTTGATCTTAGAGAACGATACCTTTATGTTGTATTTGTGTTCCATACTCTTGTGGTGGCGTGAGTTCATACTAAGAAAATATAAATGTAAAACTAGTTGAATTCACATATATTTGAATAACACCAACTCATATGCCAACATAAAGTAAAACTTATTTATCATATATGAATATTTCTTATAATTATTTAATTTATATCTAAGGTGAATATACCTCATTCCTGAAGTATTCTTCCATTATTACTATACA
Source organism: Dalechampia spathulata (assembly GCA_948192965.1). NCBI lineage: Eukaryota > Viridiplantae > Streptophyta > Magnoliopsida > Malpighiales > Euphorbiaceae > Dalechampia > Dalechampia spathulata. The sequence continues at coordinate 20,216 of CANYBF012366636.1, read as the reverse complement.
AATACATACATCTTTTATTTACACTTCATTTTATAATATATGCCTTATATTGCTTATAATTTTTTCCAAATTGACATTAAAATCTTCATCATAGATTGTAATATTATCATCATATATAGGGTTAGTATGCTTCTAAGTTTAGTTAAATTTTTCATCTTATTTATTTGCTTTGTTGTCTTCATCTTCCTTATCTTCCTCTATCCTTTTTTGAATTTCTATTTTATGATTATGTTGATCTTTGGGTTGTTCATTTTAATTTGCTTACTATCTTCATTCTTTTCTTCCTTGATTTTTCTTTAGTCAATTTCTTCATTATCTTCCCCCACCTCATCGTCATTTTTCTTTACTTCTCTAATAGTTAAGCTATTTACTTAAATGTTTTTATCTTCATCTCCTTAGCCTTCAACTTCATCATCATCTTTATTTCTGCTTCCTCATTACTCCTATTTTCATCTTCCTTATCTTCAGTATCTTTATCGATGTCATTGCTTTGATCTTTTTTAGTTTCTATTTCTTCTTCATCTTCTTTATCTTTTATCTCTTTATTTTATTCATTTTCATCACTTTTCTTTTATTTATTTCTTTACCTTTCTTTATCTTTAGTTTATCTATCATTAGAAAAAATGTACTTTGTTCATAATTCTTCTTCCATCCTTCATTGATGAGCTATAAAATAACTCTAACCAGCTCTATCTCTTCAAGAATTTGATTGATTTTTTTCCTCTATCTTCCTTATTCTTTCTTCTAGGCTTTTTCTTATTTGTCTTTTTTTACAAATTATTGCATCTATATAATATTGTCATTTGATTCCATTTGTTCAATTATTAGTTTTTCTTTGAAGAATGCAATCATGAACTTTTTCTTTTTTTATCTATCAATTGGAATAATTAGTTGAATAAGTAATAGTAAATTTTGTTGCAAACAACTAGTTATTATGAGTAGATAAAAATAAGTGTAGTATATAAATACAAATAGCAATCAATAGATAAATGTATTTAATTTTTATTTTGAATAATCTTAGTCATGATATCCCAATTGGTTTACTCTATTTAGGTCTAGTTTAGCATTCATGGTATTGCTTCTTTAGTTATCTTATTAATATGGTTGTGCAAGCATAGAATCACTTCAAAAGTTCACATCAAAATAGCATAAAGGAAGCTATAAATTGTAAAACCTTTCTTAGCATTTAAAATAAGAACATGCTTGTAACTAATCAAGGTATTATTGTAGCATAATGTTCCCCATGAATACCTTCTTGCTTCTTCATTATTTAATAGGATTCTAACACACTTCTTATTAACCTTTATTATCCTTAAATTTACAAATATAATCCTATAAAGTAGATAAAGTTTGAATATCCATATAATATCTTCATCTTTCTACTTTATGATGTATGTAACATTTTTCTTAAAAGGTTTGATCAAGTGTTCTACAAGTGTGGTATCACTATCAATGAAGAAGGCATTTATGAATGTCTCTTCAACCACTTTTATGTTTATAGGAGAAGGTTGTTAACTATTGTAATTGAGATTCATTATGATGGCTAGGTCTTGAAGGTTAAATTTATATTCTTTATTTTTTAAAGAGGAATAAGGTTGTTTGGAGAGTTATCAGTTGCTTGAAGGTACATCAACTGCTTAACAAATTTGGTTAGAAAAAAGGCAGGGATATTAAGTTTGATAAACTTTATAAACTATTCTTTTTCAACTTCTTTCAGTTATTTTTTTGTCAATGTTCTTTTAATATGTTGGATGCTCTTCATATTATATTAATTGTTTAACTTTATTTTTTTTATCTCACTTGCTCTTTTAACTTCATATAATTCATACCTTGTATATAATTTATAATCCAATTAAGAGTTATAAATGTTTTTTAAATTTTATACAAGTATATCAAGGTAAAAAATTTATTTACCAATATTAAGATTGCATTGGTTGGTGTTTCTTTTAGCTCATTGTCTTATTTGATTTTTTTACATTTTTTTGTTTTCTTTGTTGGTAGCATCTTTTTTTATTTTCTCTCTTCAAATTTATTTTCTTTTAGTATCTTTATCTTTGTGATTGTTGCCTATTCAAATAAAAAAATAAATACAAGTTAACATATATAGGTAAATTATCTACTTTAGTATACATGGTAATATATGTATGTAATTCATTTTAGTTATTCAATGCAAAGAAGTTACAAATTAATTATTGAAATCAGGTAAGTAAGTACAAACAAACTTATAAAATACTAGTAGATAAATTTATTTTAAAGTATATATACATTGGATAATATAATGAACAAAAGATGTACATATAAACTTAGGTAACATATGTAAATAATTTTATCTACTTCAAAAGTACAATAAAGAAAGGATAATAGATATTGATTTCAAACTTTAACATAAAATAATATTTACATATATTTAAAGAAAATTTGATGGTAGATAATGAAATTAAGGGAACACGTAGAAATATATTCAGGTTACATAGGTAGATAATTTATTTACTCCATCATTACAATTACAAAACAACATAGGTACTAATTTAAACTTGAATATTAACATGAAATTCTTCTAACAGAGTCAAAATTAATAAAATTTGCATATTTTTGAAGAAAATAATAGATAAAGAAAATTAAGAAGAAACCAAAATCAAACAAGAAAATGAAGCAAAAGAAATACCAACAAAGGTAATATTAACGTTAGCAGATAAAATTTTACCTTTACCTACTTGTACATAAACACTTACTCCAACAATAAGTCTCATGTAGGGACTAAATTACAAGAAGCTAAAGAGTAAATGGGGTCAAATAATAAAACTGAATAATCAATGCAATATCAAGAGCATTGACCATATTAAGAAAACATTGATAAAAAAGTAACTTAAAGAAGTTGAAAAAGAGCAATTTGAAAAGTTCATCAAACTCAATATCCTTGCCTTATTCCTAGCCAAATTTATCAAACAATTAATGTACCTTCAATCAACTAACAATTCCCCAAACAACCTTACTTTCCTTCTAGAAAAAAAGAATATAAATTTACCCCTAAGACCTAGCCATCATAATGGACCTTAATTGCAACAATAAACAACATTCTCTTATAATCATAGAAGTACCTGAATAGGCATTCATAGATAAATTCTTCATTAATAGTGATACCACACTTGTAGGAGACTTGGATCGACCTTTTTAAGAAAAATGTTAAATACATAAGGAAGTAGAAAGATGAAGATATTGTGAAGTTGACCAACCTTTATTTACTTTACAAGGTTATATTTGCAAAACTAATGAAAATAAAGGTTAACTAAGAATATGTTTGAATATTGGCAAATAAAGAAGAAGCAATAAGGTATTCATGGATTACATTATGATATAACAAAACCTTGATCAGTTGCAAGCATGTTGTTACCATAAATGCTAAGAGAGGATTTGCAGCTTCCTTACGCCATTTTAATGTGAGTTTTCAAAGTGATTCCATGATTGCACAACCATACCAACAAGAAAATTGAAGAAGCAATAACAATAATGTTAAAATAGATGTGAATCAAGCAAATCAATTGGGACACCATAATTGAGATTATTCAAAACAATAAGATAAATACATTTATTTACTAAATACTATATATATTTATCTACTCGTATTCAAACTCATAATAACTAACTGTTTAAAATAAAATTTATAATTATTTGTTCAACTAAGTATTCTAAGTGAAAGAGAAAAGAAAAAAATTTTATGACTAAAATTTTCAAGGAAAATTAATAATTGAAGAAATGGAATTAGTGGACAACATTCTACATATGTAAGAATCTGCAGAAAAAAGACAGGCCAGAGAAAACCTAGAACCAAGAATTAAGAAAATAGAGGAAAATATTAATCAAGTTCTTAAGGAGATAAAGTTGGTTAGAGATGCTCTATAGCTCGCACATGAAGGATGGAGAAAGAAATAATAGCAAATTGCATTTTTCTTTTATGATAGACATACTGAAGATAAAGAACATTATGGAAATAAAGGGAAATAAGAGAAGAAAATAAAGAAAATGAAGATACATAAGTTGATAAGAAGAAGAAAATAAAGAAGATGGAAGCAATGACATTGATAATGATATTGACAATAAAGAAGATGAGGAAACCAAAGATGATAATGAGAGTAGTAAGGAAGTAAAAAATAGAAGATGATGATGAAGCTAATGGATCATAATAAAGATGAAGACACTAACGTATATAGTTTAACTATTGAAGAAACAAAGAAAAATGATTGTGAGGAGCATAAAGATGAAGAACAGAGTAAGCAAAGAAAAAGCAAGGAAGGGAACGATGAAGATAGTGATGAAAGTGAACAAAGGTGATAAAATAAAGACTTAAAGGGAGGAAGATAAGTAGATGAAAACAATAAAGTAAAAAAAAATGAAAGAGTTAAGAAAACTAACCCTATATATGATGACAATGCTATAATCAATGATGGAGACATTAACATCAATTTGGAAAAAATCGTAAGGAATATAGAGGTAGACATTGCAAATTGAAGAATAAACATAGCAATAATGAAAAAATATTACAAGAATAAGGTAAATAAAATTTAAATATAAATCAATTATATGATAAGAAATATTCATATTTGATAAACAAATTTTGTTTAATAGGATCAAAAATTATTTATTGAGGAATGAAGCAAAAATAGGGAACATGAGAAGACAACACAAGTAAATAAAAAAAATTAACTACAACTACTTTATATTAATGAAAATTATAATAGTTATACAATGTCTTTGAAACTAAGAATTTGTTATTTTATGTTCATTATCATTTACTATATCAAATAACTTATTTGACTCAAAAAAAATTCAACTTATCTTATGATTTTGAATTAATATCATATTATACTCTTGTAGTTTTGAAGTAGATTAAATTATTTACTTTTATTACTTGATTAAATATATGTCATGTTTTGAAAAGTTTCATAGTTTTGAAGTAGACTAATGTTCAAAAGCAAAAGTAGATGAAGTTTTAACATGTCAATTATAAGAAAAAATAAATCTTGAAAGTATACTGATACATAACATTAATCAAATACAGTAAATGGACATAAAAATAAATACTGATTCATATAACAAAACATGACTAAAATAATTTAATACAATTCATTAAAGGAAAAATCAATTAAAATAAACAATAATCCATTAATAACATTGTAAGACATCAAAAGTAAATAAATTGAATAAAGATTAAATAGTGAAATTATATAAAACAAAACACAAGACATAGGATGAAATAGGAAAAAATAAACATAAGCAGAATTAGGTAAAAACATAAACAACAATCGTTCATAAAAACATAAACAGTACTCAATAAAATATCAAAAAAGAAGAAATAAAAAAATACATGGATAATGACATTGCACATGAGTATAAATATTATTAACGAACTTTAAGGCTGCTAAGAAATCCAAGAAATTGAAGAAAAAGAAAAATGTTTGACGAAAGAAGGAAAACTGAAAAGGAAAAACAAGTAAATGTTAAAAAAAAAAAAGGAAGAATTTGAAATTTAACAAGAATGAAAAAAAAGAGTAAGAACTCAACAAGCAGTGAACTTAGGAAGATACAAAAGAAAAATCAATGTTTTTTAAAGGAGATAATTGAGACATTAAATGTCATAATAAAACTTCAAACCATTAAATGTCATAATAAAACTTCAAACCTGATATGATTGATTTTGTTTTGTTGGTTTAGTTTAACCTGATTTAAACTTAGCCTAAGAGCAAAAGAAAGGAAGCTAGGTTATATTGTTGGATTAATTACATTATTTTTATAAATAACTTTTTAAAAGTCCATAGGTTTGTAGTTTTAAAAAAAACATATTTTTCTAAAAAATATTCTTTTCTAACAAATTTGAAAAAGACCCTTTATTGTAAGCCCCTGTGTTATCCATTTGAGCTTCATATGATATATTTACCATCAAAGAATTCATATTTTTTGACTTTTTGGCGAAGGAAATTAACAGTCCTCGATTTAATTGATTGCCAACATCCATGTCTGAGAACTTTTATGAGTTTTTTTGGTATTTTTATCATTTGCTTAATCAAGGAATTTTGGTAATAATATCAGCTATAATTTGTTATCCACTGATTGCTATTCATGTCATATGCATTCCTCTACTTCTTCTCCTCCTCTCCACATTTATACCATTTTAAAAGGTTCATTGTGCCATATTTTTAATGATGATTTAAACATATTTGAGTTCTATGTTGAAATAGAACTCTTTTCCTAGTAATTTACTTTTACATTTAATTACAAAGATGAAAAGATAATTATGTAATTTTTACTTCTCTTTCAGCTTTTAATATAGTTATAGATTTAAGCTTTAATTTAGACACAAAAGGACATGATTCCATGTCTTACTAATCGAATGCTAGGTCAATAAGTCGAATGTGAAAATTTCGCACCATCAAAAACTAGGATGGTGAACTTGATGGATTATCCTTTGCAAAACAGACCATCCTTCTCGATAGGAAAGAGAGAAGGATTCTAAGTTAAGCTATTAGGCGAAATGGAGAACAAGGGAGAACAAGTTGAGCATATTGAAATGAAAAGGAAAACAATATTCACGCTTGGGCGTACTCTTATTATTCATACAGTGATGATTAAATAGAAACAGAAAGAACCTGCTCGTTCCCTAAAGTCTGATATGAAACATGAAAACTAAACCCTAAATAAAATAGATATTTCCAATCTCAATTTTTCAATTCACAAAAATGTGGAATATTATATAGAATGATAATATCAAGATCCAACTATTACAGTAAATTATCCAAAATTTTCTGTACCGAAGTAGAACACTAATGGCCCAAAATGGAGGGAAACAATGGAAATTAAATTCACCCATTTCTAGAAATACGCCACCCTAACTGCATTCCAAGCTGCCCACGCCCATAAAGAACATGCTTGGAGGGCATACTGACACCTCACAAATGCAGCATTTACAAATTCTAACGATATATATAAAATATAAGAATACTGCCATGGAGTAGGGGGTCGAATGCTACCGTATATATTCAGATGAAGAATTAAGAGTCTCTAAATTGTTCGATAATCAGAGAAAAGTTGCAGCAGGTTGTCCATGGCTTCTGGATAAAATTTCCTCGCAAATAAGTAGCACGGCCGTTGGATGCCATTCCACAAGCATGGCTGTACTAGCACTTCTTTCTGCAAAAAGGGCACGCGGACAAAAAAAATAAGACTAATTTGTAACTTAGACAAGATAAATTCTTGTATAAACCATCCTACCACATAAAACTATATACCAATCAATAATATCACGACCCATGTCAATTTTTTTGTTCAATCATCATGATTGCATTGATCAGCATACAATCATCATTAATTTTCATTAATAATACACTAACAAATTCGATCATGACAATACATAAAAAAAATACTGATATGTGTTATAATATCAATTGTTGGTCTATAATAATCCTACATGGCACCTCCCATCTATCCAGGAAAGTTTCCTCGGACTCCCGTCTAAACAAATATCTCAAGAATGGTCGCATAAAAAATCGTACCTTTGCATCACTTGTGACATGTATACTTTGGTCAATTGACTGCAAAGAGATGAACATTCAAGTCTCATCGTCAAAGTCCTCAAGATTTGTAAATAAGAAAATAACAAGCTAAATTAAAACAATAATTGTAACCACCGATTGTATCACATCGCTTGCATTCATGATTGCGAGGCAAAGACAATGTTGCTAAAGCTTTCTTATAAAGAAAAACTTGTTGCTTTGAAAAGAATATCCTGTCTTATATTTCAGCAACATTGGGTCGAGAGGAAAACCATACCGTAATATTCTTCAGAAGCTCATAAGTAATATCTTGAGCTCTGTAAGATTTTGGATGCCACTTTCTCTCGGACCAATCAACATGTGTTACAGACCAATTTGCAATCCCACCAGGATCAACAATCTGAAGCATAATGGTGAATTCATGATTAGGAGTAAAGGATTTATAACGGTGAACAATGGGGAATTGGGAAAGATTCTCACATGAAAAAATGTCGGTAAATAATGTTCATCAGCAATGCAATTTTTCCCCTCCAGACCAGGCTGCAACCATGAAGATCAGACAATACATAAATGGGACAGAAACCACAATGAAAAGATCTCTCACATTTTGAAATTTTCCATCAGGCTTCAACCATTACTTTCCAACATGGACTGTCACAACAAGTTACATCGAGAAAATAATTTACCTTACAAAAAAGACGGAATTTTGAGTAGTAAAGACTGTCAGCCATAACTATCACGGCATGCTGACGCTTCATCGAGAACCACTGCATAAAAAAGATTCATTCAGCAAAACTATGACCAAACCAAAGTTGCTCCAAGTTGATGCATCTATAGAGACAAATTCCCCAAAGTCAATACAAAACCAGGACAACAAAAGGACAGAGATGGAGAAGAGAAGCTATTCACTGATCCATACATGCAATGACGAGCATTCATATCAAAATAAGCTTCTTGCGTCTAGTATTATAAAGAGAGTGATGACCACAGGACACAAACATATCTACAGCAATCAATCCATAGAACTGCTTATAAAATGTTAATTTGTCCAGCTGGCATTTCAACAAATTGTCTCTAGTTCCCCATATCAAAGAGTAAGGATGAATACAGAACATTTAAGCCACAAAAGCAAACTAACTTAAAGATCAATGTACATGCTTAGCAAATCACATCCCCATCCTCTTTATAACATTAATTATGTCTATAATGTTTGGAAAATAACAAAAAATAAAAATAAAAATAAACATACCTGTGCACCTTTTCTGAAGTCTGTCCTCCCAATTTCAGGTAACATGTGCTCTGTGTATCTACCGTTGCCATGCGGACCAGGATCATAAAAACTTAAGAACAAAAGATAGCATGCATTAAGAAGAGCACACAAGTTCATGCAATACGGATATGAAATCATCATTTTAACTACATTTTGAAACATCATTCTATCAAATGATTACATGAAAGAGCAATGAATAAATTGAACCTACCAATCAATGTAACTAAGATTTGCGAAAATCAGATAGTTATAGATGTAGTCGAAGTTATGCAATGGTACACAACTGCACCAGAGGACACAAATATCATCAAATGCTTAGCAAAAGTGCTATAAAAATATATTTTACTTTTAATTTTGCAACATTAACACTATATTCTGATTACCTCTCAGAAAGTAACACAAAGTGCTGATTATCCGGATCTTTTAGAGCATTGGCAAGAAGACGCCTCTCTGCATCAACCATTGATATTTTTCCCCACACCACCTAAGAAATATTTAACCAGATAAATGACCGTCTGCTAATTGGATCAACATCCCACAAAAAAAAAAAGAGAAAAGAAAAAAAAAAGAAAAAGCATAGCATGATATGCAATTTTCCATTTATATATACAAAGTCACAAAAAATTCAATAATAAAAAGAGTCCATTATCTCAGATGATGCATTCAACAACAACTATAATGTAATATTACATCTTATAAAAATCCAAAATATCTTGCTTCAATCTTAAAATAAGAAATCATTTTTTTTTTCTAAACTTCATTTGTATATCTCCATCTCAAAAAAAAATTTACCACAGGATAGTTTTAAAAAAAATAACTGACATTTTTACTATATATGGTTTGGTCCTTATTTCAAAAATACAAATATTCCTACACTACAAGCAGCAAACTTTTTAAGGATTTGACATAAAAGTGTTCTATAAGTACAAAATTGTGGGAATAAAATGAAATTAATTATAGAGGTGAAATAATAGTTCAAGTCAAAATATTGGATCGATATTTCAATGAGAAGATTTACAGGTCTATTATAAAAGAATCTAAAACGTTACAAATAAGTTTCATGGCAAAATGTAGACACAGCCACGGACTGATTTTGGCACTACTTAGGTTCAGTTCTGGTTCATTTTTTCCATATGAGCTGAATTGAACACATGAACTGGATCTGAACTGTCCAATGGGTGGTTCAGTTCCAGTTCAACATGTTCTTGAACCATAAATAGCTCATGAACCAGAATCACTGGTTCTTGAACCAGTACCACCCCTGAAACAAAAACATCAAAGGTTCAAGTTCTTCGAATCATCCAGCCAAATAAAAACCATATAGAGGTACTGCATTTACTATAATTTAAATTTTCTTCTCAGCATGATTTGATATGCAAGTACATCATATCACAGTGAAAAATAGAAACAGCAGATTTATGGCAACAAAACCAAGATGGCACATTGACATTCAAGTGACATATTGACATCATATTTACAGACCTGATCACTACGTATGTCGCAATTAACAAAGTAACGACTAAAATGAACTGGTTTTGCCTTGGATGCATGGACATAGACTGAGAACTTGCCTTCATGACCCTGCCAAAAATGATAGGCTAGAATCAACAAAAGAACACATTTGAATTAAATACTACAAGGACCTGCTGAAATAGCCTCAAACACTGTTCTAAACTTTCATACTAAATTAAACAATGGCTGACAGTATAGGAACAATAATTAATTAAACTCCATCTACGAGTCAATTAAATAAACTGTCACCTTATCAAAGAGTCTCAATCATACCAAAAAGAAATTAAAGTAAAAGCGAGAATATGTACATGGCAGCTTTCCATTTATATAAAGTACTGCATTTAGTTTTTCTTTTCTTGTTAAGAGAAAAGGCATATCACACAAGCACCGAGGGAGCAAGAAGAAATTCACTTAAAATGACTGCCCTTAAGACCAAAGAATAGTGAATAAGATGCTTTAACTGAGTACCCATGATATAACCTTGTTCATGTTTAGCTTGCTATCCAACTAACAGCCTGTTAAAAAATAAAATAAATTTTTTCCAGGACACCCAATTTTTCTTTGGACAGTTTGAGCTCTATTCCACTTGAAGTCCAATTGGTTACCCATTCTGTTCATTGAGATCCCCTTGCAGAATAAGTTATACTGCTAAATCTAGATTACAGGTTCTATTTCAAAATGAGACAGATATAAAACACTAGAAGGAGTTTACCTATTATTACCCACATTTATATTCCCTCAAGAATGCCTTTCATATAAATTTTTTTGTCTTATCTTTTTCCTTTTCTCTACCACTGGTAATCAAGAGTGCCCTTTCATTTCTAGTCTAGGAATTAGCAAGTTTCAGCGTAACCATGAGGAAGAATTATGAATAATATCATGTAATAGTATATGAAAGTAAAATGCTGGATATACACCCCTAGAAATCTTATGAAGGATAAAAACTTAAATTTATTGTTATAGTTCAATTTATATTGAGATCACTAAAATGACAAAACTTGTCAAGGTGACCAAACCAGTATAAACTTAAACACAAAATAACTTACTTCGAAAAATTTTTCCCACAACTTCTCAAACGGTAATGAAGCAGGAGTCATGAACATAAAAGCAAGTTTAGCATTTTTTGTCTGAATAGGAGGTGCACTCATAATTTCCCTAACCACGACACGAGAAGCAAGTTCAGCATCTGTATATTCCCTTGTAGGTGTAGGCGGCAGCCAATCGGTTAGAGCCTTGCAACCTTTGGATGAAAATACATAACAAGCAGAACCGCCGTGTGGTGGATAGATATATGCACAAAGTAGAAATAGACTACCCATCGAAACTAACACTATAATCCATATCGGCCTCTTCATCGGCGAGCGATGACGAGCCCCGGGCAAGATTGGCATATCACCCTGTGCTGCCTTCATCTTAGTACAAACATAGTAGCAATTAATCTCAAGGTTAACGCACAGTTTTTACTATCATTAACAACATACACCACTCTTTCAAGCAATCAATTCGCATCTAACAGCCAAGCCAAAATTTCTGCAATTGATAAAGCTGCAAATGAAATAAACAAAACATTAACAGAATTACAATATTTCAAAGTTCAGCAAATTGAAATTGGAAAAATAGTCTTCAATTTGGCCAACAACCAAAACCAAACCTTGAATTATTCTACTATCTAAGAAACAATAAATCACGTTAAAGCAGAAAAAACAAAATTACAATAAAGAAAAGAATTTCTTCCCACAAAAGTCAAACCAAACACGGGCAAAACCCAGTCCAAAGCATAGGATCTATTTAAAGAAAAAACATTCATCAATGCTCTTTCATCATAAATGAGATAAAATAATGGAAAATTTTCCTACTCGTTCAACAAGTGAACATATTAAGTGGATTCAAGAGAACATCTAAAAAGAAATTAAAATTTGTTTAAAGTGTCTTTCCTTTTACGGACAACCCAAAAAAGGAAAGAAACGGATTAATATAAAGAAACCAAGAAAATGTTAAATCAACACCAATGATGAAAACAAAAACCCCGGAAAATGTTAAATTTTCCCTTGGTTGCACAAATAAAGAGAAAGCGAATAACAATGATAAGAGAAGATGAAGAATACCGAATGAAAGTAAAAGTAGAATAACCCAGATCCCAATTCCCGCTTGTTCGCTATAGATCAAAGGATCTAATAACAATTATAATGATAAACAAATCGGAGTAGAAGGCAGTGAGAGACACATATATTGGAAATACTATTTGATTTACATACCGCGAATGACTGTTTCGTGTGCGTCTTTTATGTGCTTTTGTTTGTTCGTTTATGCTTCGTATGAGAACATTTCAACTGGTATGACGTCGAATTTACCATTCCAACTTAGATGAAAGGTTCATTTAAATCCTTTTTGTTTTTGTTTGTTTTTTTTATTTTTTTGATAAATACCCACAACTTTCATATTCCTTGCAATTAAATCTACAAGAATTTAAAAGTTCAAAAAAAAAGGTATTTAATTAAACTTGGGTCAATAGGTAATGCACTCACCCCAAGGGCTTCATACCCCGACCTGATAGGATTGTGAGATAAATCATGATACATAACGGTCTCCTAGATGGGAGATCCGTAGACTTAATATCCATAAGGAGCTCATCCATAAGATGTAACTCTCAATTTATTTAACTAAACTCGATATCATAATAATACGTTATGGTAAATTTATAATTATGAAAAATTGAATTAAGGAGAAGAATATGAAAATTAAAAATTTAGGGTTATTCAAGGTCACCTAGAAGATATTTCATATAATATAAATTAGAAACAAATAATATAAATTGAACAAAATATTGAGGAATTAGCCATATATCATTTTTAAGTATGTTAAAATTAATTTTTATCATTTTTAAGTTTTATTTTATAAGATGTCAACTTTAATCAAATAAATCTCAATAATTTCAAATATGTACTTCCTTTTTTGTTCTTTCATATTATATCTTTTTTCTTGTATTTTTTCATTTTTCCTATTATTTTTTATTGGATCTATTATATTAATTTGGTTTTATTTCATGAAAAATATTTAGAAATAAATATATTATACTAATATATGATATATATTGATAAATAAATATGTATTGTATATATTGATAAATTTATGTATATAAATATGTTTATTAATATATATCATGATATATAGTGCTAAATATGTTTATACCATATATGAATATATTTTTGTTATATAATGTTAATATTTATTTACTAGTATATACTATTAAATACATATATCTGTATATACTAGTAAATATTTACTATGAAAAAATAAAATCAATATACATACAATAAATAACTAATAAAAATATCAAAATATCAAAATTTTATATAATAAAGAATTAATGAAATAAAAATAATAATGTCAAAATTATAGTAAAAAGAAGAACAAATAAGAAGAGGGAGAACGAGAACAAGAAGCCTGAAAAAAGTAGAAGCAGCTTAAGGAGACAAAAAGAAAGAAAGAAAGAAGAGGAAAAAGAAGAGGCAAGGGAGAAAATAGAAGAATGAAGCAATAGCTTAAGGAGTCAAAAGAAAGAAAGAAAGCAAGAAGAAGAACAGGTAAGGCAAGGAGTATAGAAAAATGGAAGAAAATAAATAAATAGTTTTTAAAGTATGAAAGGGTAAATTAATAATTGCATAATTTTTAATGACTGAAATTTAAATGTAAAGTCAAACTACTATTAATTTAAATGAGGTATAAGAAAAGTGATGTCTACTATAATTTCCTATAAAATATTTAGAGTTTGGGAGGAGAGAGACAAAATTTGATAAGTAAAGGATGAGAGAATTCAATCATTCTCACTTGCACTCGTATAAGATTTCTCAAGGAAAATTTAAAAGAAATTATAAAAAAAAAAGAAGTAATCCTTCATCTTCTTCTGATGTTTTATATGAGTTGGTAAAAGAAGAATGAGTTTATATTAATTAAAATTAATAAAGAAGATGGAATTATTAAGGTTTGATTATAAGATGAGATTTAAGTTGATTTTAAGGTATTTTAGTAAGGTTTAATTTAATTTGAACTTGAATTAAAAAAGAATGATCTAGTCTTTGTTCTTCATATCAGATTGTGTTAAATTATGTATCTCATTATTTTTCTCTTTATTTGTTATTCTTTGATTGATATATTTTCTTACCATTTAAGTTCTTCTAAGAGTTTATTTAGGATTGTTGTTATATATAAACTAGTATAAATACTAACATAAATGAATGAAACTTCAAGCCTTCATTTTATAGTTTGTATTAAATCTCTTTATAAAATGAGAGCTATAAATGCTTAAACAAACATTTTTATTCTCTTTCTCATTGCTTCTATTCTTTCCACTCTTTCTCGTCCCTCTACCAATAATATCACCAATCATTAATGGTGATAATATAACCATCAAATACCATTGTTCAATTCAACCATATTATTTGGCTACCCATCAAATTAGTTGGTGGTACAAACTTCACTATTTAAAAAGCCTTAATGAGATGATTCTTATGATTATAACATTCATTACTTAATGTACCAATTCTAGATCAAATCAAACAACTAGTTGATGACCATCATTACACCCATAGGATTCCTAATAGCATTAACAATAATATCCAAATCATTACACCCATGTTAACATTTAATAACATAATCAACATAATCTAAATTAATCAGTTCTTACTTATATGAATCATTGTCAATTCTATGGTCACATTAGGCATATTGCAAAAGTGTGTCATTTTACTTCCTATAACCATACTCAAGCAAGAGCCAATTTCATAACTTTTTTCAACAAAATCAATGCACTTGGATTATTGATTCAATTACTAGTCATCATAGCATTGTGGATGTTAATGATTTACTAGCACCATAAGACTACCATGGATCATAAGAAATCATTATGGGTAATGGTAATACCATTCATATCACTCATATTAATAATGCATTAAATCTTCACTTTTAACTTTCTAACATCCTTTATACCCCCATATATTATAAAAAAACATTATCTATGTTTATAAATGTTATCATGATAATAACACTTTTATTGAATTCTTTCTATTTCATTTTTTATGAAGAATTTAATAGTGGAAACATAACTAATGGATAGGAGAATTAAAGACAAGTTATAGGAAAGGCCTCAAAGTAATCAAAGCATGGTTAATGCCCTCAAGATTGAGAAGACCCAATTAATTGACTTGTGACATCATCATTTAAGGCATCTAAATAAGCATATCTTATGTCAAATTTTAATTAATATGCATATTTCTTATAAATCAACTAGTTAATCATTTTTTATAATTATTTCTTTACTAATAAAATGCACAAAGATACATTTTTTTAGAAAATTTTGCAAAGTCATAAACCTTTTTAAAATATTTATAATGATGTATGAGGATCATCTTTTGTAATATCATTGAATAACAAAAGATATTTATGCTTTTTGTAAATCAATTTTCAAGATATATATATAAGGATCAACCATAAGTAATGATTATAAGAACTACAACTAAGTTCTTTTCTAAAATAAATATAATTTTATTTATACTGGGAGTAATAACATTATGAACCACTATAATAGATATAAAAGGTAGCACCTCTCTGACAAGATATTTGGAATAAGTTGAAATACATCTTGTTAAATGCTTTCATTCTAATAATAATGATTTACCAAATTTCACTATGCTTTACATAAATAAATTAAATCCTATTAAGTAATAGGGTAGTTAACAAGAAGCAAAATTACAATGCATGCAAAAATAAACATAAAATAAAACTTCACCAAACATTCCAACTAAAGCAATTCATGATTCATCCAAGAAAATATACCTTAAAACCAAAGAAATAAGTCACTTCTAAATTTGTTTTGGCCACTAGATAGTAGTTTCTTTAACCTTGAAATTTGTTCCATTAATAATCTACTTCATATAGGATTATATGTAAATTATAAACTTACAAGTACTGATACAAAAAATCTAATTAAAATAATCAAAAAGATAAAGGGTGATATATTGGTCACCTCAAGAAGAGTAAGCCTCCTTAAGCTTATGTACAATATAGCCTTATCATGCTTATCCAAAAGATCAAATTTTATATTGATAAAGAGGTGAAAGAGTTGGCAAAACATTATTAGGTATTTCTTTAAGTAATATAACGAAACATGAATATGTAAGTGAGTCCTATTGAACTGGTATTTTTAGATAGGAGTCCTTCATAAAGATCTTCTAACTGCATCCATTAAATGACGAATGCTTAGTATAAAACTCAATGGTGGTATGATCATGAAGCATAGTAATTATAAACGAATCATGTATTACATAATAGCTGTCATAATGGCAATAATTACGGTATAAGTTAATCTTAATCATAAATTACAATTACATCATCATATAAGTCATCAAGAATAGTATTCTCAAGCAACTCATGTATAAAATTATCATTTATAAACACAGCAAATCCATAAAATTATAAAATATTCACTGGAATTCTATAACAGCTCATTTATCATGATACAACATCACCTACATATATTTATTATATATCTTTCATCATCATTGCTATAAACATTTCCATGATATAATTAAATCCTGTAAGTACTATAAAATTGTCATACTTTAACTCTGTTGTGTATTCTTATCATTAATAATTCATAATATAATAAGGAATATGAATCATTATCTCTGTTTGTATATCTCTGTAAACAATCAACATATAAATGCTATTAATGAATAACACCATACTCTCAACATAACATTGATGCTTGTGAGTATAAGCTTAAATAACTCTATTTCATATCCTCTGTGCCATAATCATGTCCTATGCATTAACATCATAAACATCTGTTATAAATGTATATAAATCATTGTGCAATAATGCTATGTTGTATGTATTATGAATGTCATTATGCTATGCATGCCCTTCTATTTTTCCTCTATCAATTCCTTTACCTCTATGATTATGCATAATCCTATACTGGGTCCAATGTACTGGTACCTCTGGTTCCCATAGGAAGATATTATATATATATATATATAACTCTGTGATTCCATACAGGAATCCAATTCTATGATTTCCCAAGGAAATCCAACTATGTGCCCCAATATGTATCAATAACAAACTCTATTCAAGCATTGTAACCATCTCTTTCCTTTCCTTTCCCACCTTATAACCTCTTTATGGTATGTCATGAATATGCCTTTATACTTGTATGATTCATGATATGATATGTAATCACTATGCTTTGATACCATGTTGAAAATATGTAAGCATCAGAATATAATATCATACGTATCTCATTTTGTACAATTTTAAACATTAAATAAGATAAATAACTTATCATAGTACAATTACTATATAACATCATACATTGACCCTGACTAGTGGGTCGTGATACTTTAGACCACTAATTATAACTTCTGTTTGTAATTCATAAACATATCATAGGCAAGTTACCATAGTTGTATAATCATAAAATTTAAATAGGGTAATTAAGACATTACAGTACTATAACGGTGTAACAATAAGATGTAGCATCATTCTTTCAATAAAAGTCACCATTCACATTGTATATCATGTGAACTTCCATAAAGAAGTCAATAAATACCATATCATACCTCTATATCTATGATCTTTCACTGGTCAACCTTATTTATTAGGTCGTCATATCATAAGGTATCAACTATAATCTTTAACAATATTCACAATGTAACATTCATTATTTACAACCCTTTTCATATGAATATTCATCAATAAAAGAGAGTAACTTCTCATAATATCATTATGTTGATAACATTATACTTATTGACCTTATTTGACAAGTCATGATATCATAAAACATGATCTATATCCTTTAGTAATCATTCTTAATATATCAACCACCATTCACAATCGTAACATAATAATATCATAAATAAAGAAGGTAATCATCATATAAATTCTCTATAATCATGGTACGTTAACTATCGACCTTATAAAATGGGTCATGATATCAAACCATATCATTTATGCTCTATGGCAATCACTTTCAATATAACATTGACCATTAGTAATTATAGCATAGTAAAATAATGAATTAAAACATGTAAATACATGTTAACATCATGGTAAGCTTTTAGCTTATCTGCTGATCAACTATTGGGGAATCAACTTAATTATAGTATAAACCTATTCTCGTGATTCCACTATATTCATGATGAAGTAATGCTACCTTTGATCCTTTTGTAATGCTTGTGGTATCATCATCATCATTTATTCATTTAATACTAGAATTCATAACATAATTATAGTGTTTAATCATATTAAAATATCATGTCCCTTTAAAAGGTCAATCACGTAACATATAGATGACATATTAGCATATTTACATTTTGATTCATGATCTACTTAGTCATGTCTATTATGGTCATAATTCACTTTTCATGTAAAATATAAGCATTTACGCACACCATTTAATGTATATGAATTAAATGTATACATATGTACTTTTACCCTTTTCATTCATTTATGGTGTATTACCATATTCCAATCTTCATTCATGATAAGCATGTATATACTATTTCACTTCATAACATAACATAAGCATATCATGCATAAGAGTAGTTATTATATGCATATTATTTTCATTTAACATCATTAATGCATAATATAAGCAATTGATCCTTCTATTGTCATTTAGTATGTGTAGGCTCATTATAGGTATGCATATAAGCATTTATCTTAAGCATTTAAAATAATAATATGCATGTAAGACTCTTAAATTTATTTTTTTAGTGTTTAATATATTCCATGGTTTCATAATGTATAGTATACAACACCTTTACATTCTCTTATATATGCATACTTAGGTATAATAGCATGTTTTTTAGTCCATTAGGTATGTATGGAACATTTAAGGTCTATATATCTCTTTAAGTATATATACATGTACTTAAGAAAAAGTAATAAGGTCTAAGTGTACATAACTTTAAGTTTGGATGCTAGGAACATGCATTCATTAAGATGCCGAAGCATGCAAGACATATTACTATTCATTTGGTAATGGTTACTATTTATATGGTCATTTTCTTTCATGAAATCTTCATGTTTTCACCTTACATTTTCATGCTTCTTAGTGGCTTTATAAGACAACTCATGAACCATGAAAGACAGTCACATTTAGGCCATCATCTCATGCACATCTCAAGGTATTAAACCATACAAATAAAGTACCAAAACTTATATATTTATATCATGCAATTCAAACTTGCTGAAACTAGAAAATGCAAATATTATTTGTGTGTGTAGTTGGACTAATTAAATTTTTAAGCGATCTTCTCGACCTTCAACATATACAAGCCATATACCATTAGAAACTAGACTCATCAAGGTTTAATTCAAGCTATAGAATACAAATTACTTCATCCATTAAGGCCTCCAAACATCAAAAGGACTCATGCTTTAAAAGAGCATACTGCAATGCACTAAAATGCACATTTTCAATATACCACAAACTTGCACCATTTTTACCCCTATCATAACTTGGTCATATGGTCACTTTTAATGCATTAACTGTTGTTGTCAAAAGACCTATCTATAAGCAATATGTCTAAATTTGTAATCATACAACCACATCTCTTACAATGCACAAAGTTACACAACTTGCATATTAAGGTCCACAAGCTGCCTTATAAATATCTTCATGCATACCTTACCTATTTAACTTATAAACCACATTAAAATCATACCATACTAAATGGAAACATACATATTGTCGCACCCTAAATTTGAGCCTCTCGGATTGATTGGGATGAGCCGGACTATTTCTTCATTGCTTTGCCTTTGCGGGCATTCTCGGTTCATTCAGGTGCAGTTCAGGGTTTGTTTAGGTTGCTTAGGGTATGTTTTGGGCA
>CANYBF012366363.1:0-12359 GCA_948192965.1 Dalechampia spathulata | reverse complement strand
TAAGCCTTATCATTTGTGTTTCCATACTTGCTAGTTTGGGGGTTCAATAGGGGAGGGGTTTATTCTATCATTGGAGCTATATCTTAGGTACGTGTGGGTTTGTGGCATACTTGCCATTGGGTTCCGCATCATAAACACTCTAATCTTTTGATGTATCCATGCATCTTTATGAGATGAGATACAATAAATGCTCTCTTAGCCATTCTACATCTAAATAGTACCTTTGAGAGAGCATATATCTTTATCCTCATATTTTCTTGAAAAAGGGTCTTAAGATACTCATCCATGACATAAGAGTTCATAGTCTTACACTCCTTTTAGAGATCACTCTCCATAGCACAAAGCATGATACTACTAGTTATTTTATCCTGCCTCTTAAACTTCACATATGCTTCTTTCACATCATGAGAGGAATTAAGAATAGGTTAGCATGAATAGAATTGATCCAAAACATGGGCTATATGTTAGCCTTTCAAAACTATTTGATTTTATAAATCCAATCAATGTAGTTGGAAACCTTTTAGACCATTAAAATTGAAGAAAAGGAAAAGTAGTGTGTCGATTAAAGCATCATGTCATTTTAAATTATAATAAGGTCTTTAATTTTTTTTTATGTCCCACTATTTTATTTCAAACCAATAGCCTTTCACTATCAATCTTAGAAAGTCATGCTTTGATTTCCTTAGAGGGTTAGTATCCAATGACCACTAAATTTCAATCTTGGGTATATAACAAACTAAAACCTCATGTCAATAAGTAGACAACTTATGTCAATCATATTACCATATGACTACTTAATCATTAGATCATCAACTCTTAATGGTTTATGTTATCTCATAATATAATTCCCCAAACTGGCCTATGAGATCTATTACCTTGACTGTGCTTAACAAATACTAGAATCCATTTAAATCCAACCCATTTTTAAAAACTTTGATATACACCATGTTAAATAGGCTGAGGCATGCCCAACAACCAAAATGAAATGAAGCTCTCCATCCTTTTTCTACAAAATGTAAGGTCTTACATTTAATATTCCTAAGGGTTTCTTTCCTTTTATGTGTTTAGATATATAAGGCAGGTATATGCATCTTGTGCACCATGCATGATCCTAGCTCATGCATGCAAAAGCATACTCATGCATCATAAACATTCATATCTATAACAACTTATATCATGATGATCATGGACATGAAAATACTAAGGTCAAACCTAGGTCATGCATGAATTATAGTCCTAAAAATTTGAAATTGAAATCTATTCTATTACAAATTTTATCTTGGAGTTCCTTTTAAGACACCTTGCTCCTAGACTCCTTTTGCTTCCTTTTATTTATTCTTTTATAACCTATGTAATCTAATTATATATTTCAAATATAGAAACCCCAAGTTACATTTAGGGGGGAGCTAATAAGAAGAGAAATACAATAGAGTATAATTTACCAAAATTATAAAAAAAAGGATATGCTCAACCTCATTAGGCTTAGTCCATAATCATCATCATGCTAACATCCATTCATTTACACACATATGATGTATAAATTCAATTTCCTCTTTAAAGATTTTGGTTTTAATCTTTTTAAAATAAATTAAAAACACTTGTTGGGCTTGGAGTTTGAAATACATGTTTTAGCTTTATATTGATTTCATTGAATAAATATTTATCATCATTAAATAACCATTCAACCAATAATGTATTAAATACTTAAATAATATTTAAACAATAATATATCACATTGAAATCAAATATAATAAATAAGTAAAATAAAATCAAAATATATCATACTCAATTTGATCCTTTAAGAATTTTAATCCAAATAAAATACTTATTAATTTTCAAAATTAATAACATTTTATTTATTAGGTTCTTAATGTATTGATACATGAATATTAAATTTATTAACCAAATTAATAAATGGAATATGATCAAATTGATGAAAATTGAATTAATATACAGAATCAGTATCTTATGTGCATAATATTAATCTATTGAATTAGAACCCTTTAATTTGAATTAAAACCATCCTTATTATTCCATGATCATGCTAACATGTAAATATATTAATTCATAACATGTTTATTAATTAAACACGCATAAAACAATCATAATTAAGTTACATAAGAACAATTCAACAATTAATGATTATTTTCTCAAATGTTTTCCAAATAACCATAAAATATTTTTCAAAAGAAAAAAAGCTCAATGAGTCAAGAACACTTGGTTAAAATTTTATAGAAAAATTCAATGTAAAAACACCATACAAGTTAAAAAAAATGAAATATTGCATGAAAACCATGGATCTGACACCATTGTTCGTGAAAAATGTGATTGATAGGCAAAAAAAATATTTAAAACCTTTTTAAAAACTTGGTTTCATTGATCTTTGCAATTGTCATACATTCAAAACACACTAAAGAGGATATGGCATTAGTGGGGCAATACTTACATGTAAACTGATCTCCTTTGATCTTTTTTGTCATAAAAGTTATAGCAAACTTTTCTAATCCTAATATAGAGAATCTCTAAGCTATTCATAAAAGTAAAGAATTAAATTAGTAATCAAATTACAATAATTATTTCAAAACTAGTAGAAACAAAAATAAAAAGAAAGAATAATGGGTTTAATATCATCTTTGATCCTTTAACTTCTTCCTTCAATCTGAATGTCCTCCTTGTTCTTTATTTCAAAAGTTTTTTTATCTTTTTGATAAAAGGACATGAGGAAGAAGAGAGGATGAGTGTATACTATTTTTAGCTTTTTACGCTCATTTAAATTAAGTTAGACATATTATTCAAAACCCTAATTAGGTTTAGGGTTATCATAATACACATAAGTGCTTGTCATATGCTTCTGGCATGTGACTTGCATTTGTTTGACTTAAAAACCATTCTATAAGCATATGAGCATCATATGCCTTCCCTTCTAACTTATAACACATGAATAAGTCATGTGACAATCACATATTGACCATTATATCAATATATCTTGTATATGGCATGTGCATGCCATATACCATCTTAAACCATATGTATCTTGCATTATACTTATCATATTTATATGATCCTAGTACTAAATTGAAGCGCTTTTAATGCTTTATTTAAAAAATATGAAAGAATTTAAAATAATATCTCATATTGAATCATCATCCATTCTCTTTTTTTTTATCCTTTAACTTTTATGTGCGACCTTAGTGATATGTTAGGAATATATTGTAATATTATTAAATCTTATTCAATAACATTATATGTGTGAGCACCGGTTTCTATCGGAGCCCAGAGCAAGGCTTGCAATGCTCACGGACCAAGGACTGTACTTAGGGTGAAAGCATGGACTTCCCAAGGGGCTACCTTGAGGAATGATACGAACTCAAAAGAGTCACTAGGGAGTCACCACAGGATGGTTTCGGATTGGTCCAACCCACCCATAGTATGAGTGCTAGTTAAACCCTTTCAGAGATTAGGTTCGGGTGGTGGAGATCTATTTCTATGAGTTTCCAAAATCAATTATACCATTATAATTGAAGTTAATTGTCCTAAGCAAGCAAGCACACGAGCGTATATGTAAGCACACAGCGTGATATGTGATTTAGCATAGCACAGTTACACATAGAATGACATATAAGGCTCTATGACATTTGGCATATGCATTGCATGCAAAGTAGTGATAAAATAACATGGCATATGCATGATATGTGAAGTGAATGACATATCATATGCTAACATCACTTGGAACCATTGGAGATAGCCACTCAACCAATTTGAATCCAATCCTTTCAAAAATCACATTTTTAACGAGTTAAATCGACATTTAATCATAGAAAATCAATTTTAAGGTCAAAATTAATTAAATGTAATTAATTTATGATAGATCCAGTACATTTAAGCTACTGTGAAGCATCAAATGTTACTGGAAAAATCAAACCGGTTTTGAAAATGAGCAAAAATATGATTTTACGCATATCAAATGTTACTGGCATGGCATAATGTTATGTACGCCACACATAGGCTATGTGTGGCGCACATACCATGATGTGTGGCATACATCAGAAGCTAATCTGTTAGGAAATCAAATTTATCAGTATGAAAATGATCTACAGATCAAAATATGCAACTTTAATAAAGATAGTACCTTATTTTGAGTTTGAATCGGCCTCTGAATTGCAAATCAAACAAGTAATTGAGCAATTAACTTGAATAATCAATTTTAATACTAAAATCAATTAGATCTGGATAATATTTGACAGATCCATAACATTAAAAGCATGGATAAGCCCCTAATGTTACTGGAAAAAACAAATCCAAAGCAAAAATGGGTGAAAATGGCATTTTTTATGAAATTTAGGGCCTATGTTCACCACACATAGGCTATGTGTGGCGCACATGGGTGTATGTGTGGCGTACATGGCAAGCAAAATAGAAGGAAATGAAGTTTTTCAGTGAAAACCCAAGATCAAACCTTGATCTAAGTAGATCAAAGCCTGAAAATGAGTTTTCACTCTGTGAATTTGCATCTACCTTGAATAAATTAATTTTAAGGCTAAAATTAAGTTGATTTGAAGAATTTATGAAAGATCCAAAACATTAAAGGCATGGAAAAGCCTATGATGAAACTAGATTCATCAGATTGCGAAAGAAAATGAGTGAAAATTGAAGAAAAATAGCATTTTCTGGAGATTTTTAGGGCCCTATGTGCGCCACACATAGGGTATGTGTTGCACACATAGTGGTATATATGGTGCACATAGGTCTGAAAACAGAAGGAAAATAGAGGTTTTTTAGAAAAACTTGAAATCCGGGCTAGATCTAAGCAGATCCAAAGTAAAAATAGGTGTTTTTGATTATCAATAGGCATTAATAATCATCAAAGAAGAAGATTGAAGCCAAAAATCCATAAATCAACCCAAGAATTCATAGATCCAAGCAAAAACAAGAAGGAAATGGTAGAAAAATGAGCATTTAACTTACCACAGTAGCTTTTCCTTGTAGATCTTGAATCCAAACGTAATTAGGGACCTAACTAGTGTTGTTTGGTCTCTAAGAACCTAGATTGATTGTTTAATTAATTTTTGAAGAGATTTTGGCAGAGTTTGGCCATTTTTGGCTAATTCTGGACTGAATTTTTTAGAACCCAAGCTCTATATTTATAGAACCAAATTAGGGTTTGGTAAAATTGTAATTTTCAGTCCGGATTTGAAAATTTTTAAGCTATGTGCGCCACATATAGTACTATGTACACCACACATAGCCTATGTGTGGTGTACATAGGATTATATGTACAGCACATAGCATTTTGACCCATCGCATGGGGCCCACTGTGGCCACATTGGGAAGTGTGCCCCATGCCCAATAAGCATCATTTTATGTGCTAAAACATTATGTAATGTGGTGCACATTCGATTTGGTCCCGAGAAGGCTCCCGACCAAATGTCTTTTTTCGCTATGTGCGTAGCGCATAGCGTTATGCGCTACGCATATAGCATTTTGCCCCTATGTGTTTTGCCTCGTATGGGCAAAACGGGATGCGCATCGTATGTCAAATAAGTGTCATTTGATATATTAAGATGTTTTGCTATGAAAAGTATTCTAGATTTGGTCTGGAAAGTGGGTCCCACCAAACATCTTTTTTTTGTTGCATAGTGCTATGCACTAAATTCATTTTGTTTGTGCATTATGCCTCATACGGGTAAAATACAATGAGTTTTGCATATCAAATAAGCTTTATTTGACATTATATGACATGGCCATATGCCCCATTTATGTGAGCCCCACCAACATGTGGGCCCTACCAAACGTCTTTTTCTGGCAAATAATGCTATGTGCTCAATGTACTCTATTTATGCATTCTACCTCATTCGGGCAAAATGTAAAGTGTTTTGCATGCCCAGAACACACAGAGAAGGTCCAACAGCATATTCGCAAATCTGGGTCGACCTCGGGGATCGATATCGAGCCGAATCGACAAAAACCCAAGATTGCATAAAGGGTGAAAAGTCAGGGTCAACAATATGTAATTCATGAGAACATAACTACCCAAATGTCAAAAGGTCATTAGTATGACTACAACCCTTCCATATCAAATATCATTATAATAAACTCATATCATCATCCATTACCTTATTTAGGTTTGAGTATGGAATAATGACAACTCAATATATGATTAAACATGTTATATCATGCCCTAAACTTGATGTTTCATATACAATTATCTTTATTCCTAAAATTCCCTTATGAACTCATTCACTTTTAAGCATTCTACTCTAGCCAAAGATTCTTAAATGAAAGATTACTATATGCATTATTAAGATAAAACCCCTACATTTAATCTGAGGTAGTTAATCCTTTGTTGATACAAATATCTTCAACTACTTCATACTATACCAAACCTCTAAACTATGAACGCCCCCTTTGGAGGAATAAAAAATAAGAGTCAATGAATAATAATGCATAATTAAGATAACCTTGATATCTTCAGTCTAAGAATACTTACACTACTAATATGAGTGAAATATGTGTCTCACAAGTATAAATTAATAATCTATACAAAATCTCACTAATAAGGCCTCTAATGAACCAGTATAACACTATTTATCCACATTTATACTTTAGATAACTCATTTCATAGTAAATGAGAATCATTAAAACATATATTAATCTACCTAGATAAATAATGTCCAATGTTGTAATACTATGATTAGGGCAATTTAGATATTGAACATTTGCATACAAAAAGAATCTTAAATTATAAACTTTATGAATTTCCCTTGTACTATTCTAATAACTTGGACTTTATTATTTAGTTCAATACTCTAAGTAAAATAAGTATATAAAATATTACACTTAATTAATGAATAATATCTCTTATTGATTAAATATTCAATTAGAAAATTACATATAAAGTATGATGCTCTAAAGCATACACTAATAAGAATATGACTGCATCAACCATAAGTATTTTCATTAACTTAAACATGCACATATATTGAATTCAATTAATATTATATATTAACCCATTATCCTTAATAACATGTACACATAATCAATTCATGCTTATCTATATTCAATTAAAGCATAGATTAATAATTCAAAAAAACCTTCCTTTATAAATAACTAGAATTATTTCTATTTGTAATTAATTTATCCACTTCAACATCTTCAAGTCAAAAGTTCTTAAGGAATTTTAAGAGTGTTCATTATGTTTTTACCTTTTAATATCCATTAACTAATTAAGATATTCTTTAGGAAAGTATATATCTATCGCTTAATCTATATGGTCCAATTAAAATTATTCTTGTGGCAACTTTTGGCTTTTAGTGCATAATCTTTCTATTCCTTCCATTTACTTAATTTCTTCTTAAGTTAATTATCCTAAAATTCATGTTTTGGTAAACCTAAAGACCTTGACCAAATTAATGAACAATATCCTCAATGTATATTTACATACATACACATACACACACATGATTTATATATATCTTTGCATCTAATCAGGTCCCCTTTTGTCCCTTTAAGAATATTTACATATGTATATGTGATAATTTAGCCTCATGGTACACTTTGTTAGTTAACATGTGTTATCATGATCATTTTTTATAACTATTAGAATAATTACTAATTAAAAGAATATTGATAATTGATAAATTTAATCAAGGTTATTTATAAATAATCATATTATCAATTTTGTATGCAATTATAGTTAACATTTAAGCTATTTTATTTATATGTCTATATGCTCATATTACTGACATTGTTAGAACATATAATTATAGTTAGAAAGGAATTATTTATGTATGATTTACAAAATTTATTTAGACCACGCAAACGTGATAAATATTATGGTGACATAATGAAGGAGAAATTAATATACTATTTAACAATGTTTAATAGTTGGTAATGAATGAATTAATAAATAAATCCTTTTTGTATATGAGAAATTAGTTGATAGACTAATAAGTATAAGAGTATAAAGATGTGAATTTGTAAGTGTCGAATTATACATAATATTTAGCTATGTTCAAGTATATTTAGATTATTTAATTCATGAATTGGATTAAAATGGAAACTTTAGATAGTAGATAAAATGAATGAATTATTATTATAAATTGATGTAATGAAGCAATAGAGAATGGTATACTAAGATTTAATATGATTTAGACCATAAAAACAAATTAATAAGAATGTATATATAGGTACATAAGAAGTGGTATATTCTAGGTGAAGAGTAAGTTTAGTAGTGAAGTTTTAGAGTGGGATATATTAAGTAATTAAATTTATTGGGCCAAGTAGGTTTAAGAGATAGATGAATGCGGTAAGAGTAATCAAAGGGGAATAAAATAAAGTTTGATGCAATATGTAAATTATGTATAGACTATTGAGTTAAGGTGACAAGATGGTTCTGGAAGGTATATATGTAAACATAGAAGAGTTGGTGGCTTAATAAAGTGATCTTAGTTCATAATCTTTTCAATCCATACACTTGAATCTTAGGGAAAGGCATAAGAATATTCCAGCATGTGGAACTTCAAACTAGAGGTGGTTTGTTACGGTGAAAGTTGTGCGACTCCTTAGTAATCTAAGTAAGTTAATATGTATGAGTTATGATTGGGGTTAGTGTATATATAAGTGTACTCCCAAATTGAGTGTTGGAATGAAACCTTAAAAGAGTTATGTATGCTGATGTATGCTCACTTCTACAAAAAAAGAACTTAAACTGAAGAGAAGTTGCATAGTGATCGTTGAGCTATAACTTAATTTACAGCCACTTATGTCAGGACCAAGTTGCTACATGAGTATGTAATCCTGCCATGTAAATTACAATATTTCTAAATTAATAATGGAATATTACACTCTTGGCATGTTGGATTGTAGCTTGAAAGAGAGGAAATTTAGGTGTTGTATGTACAATCAGGATAAAATTTAGTGCATTGTAATTCCTTCATAGAACCAATCAAGAATGCATTAAATGTAGTGACGTGAAGGAAGTAGAATTGACATAAAGTTAGCTATTAGAATCTTAGGTTTTGGCAACTCATAATTTAATGAAATTTAGCTTGATAATCCTTGGATTTAATGAATAAAGAACATGTGTATGTTAATGAACATGATTTAAAATGATAACAACATTCTTGGGTTGATTTAAGTCATTGTAAGAATTGGTCATTATGAGAGGAGAGATGAACCTCTCACTACAATCTTGAAGTGATTTAGATTAAGAATGAAGTTGATGGACATGTTTGATTCTTAGAGTATAGGATTTTTAATGTAGCTTAAATACCTGCAAGCGAGTCTAAGAACTTTAATTAGAAAATGAAACTATTTACCTGTAATCAAAAGAATACATTAGTGTTGCTCACCATTTAACCATAGACCAGCATGTGATTAATTATTGCATGTTGACATTCCAGCTGCTTAAGATTGAGAGGTATGTAAATCACGTGAGTGCGTGGGAGAGAGTTAAGAGTAGTGGACATGAGTATGTATTGGCATAATGAGAGTACCTAGTTCTCTTTGAATATTCAAACTTGGCATGGACAAAATGGATCAAATCTTTAAGCTGCTGGTGAGTGTTATAGATCAGCAAAAGTTTTGAATCAATTCATGCACATAAGTTTTGTATGCAATGGCTATATCAACCGACCATGATCATGAAAGAACTTATAATGGACCATATTAAATTAACACTATGGTATGAAGGAGTTTAAACTTAAGTAGTAAGTTTATGAATTAATTAACCTCATAGCTATCCAGTTTTTTATTTTACTTTAGATACATGTATGTGGTCTGGTTATGCTGGTTTTCAGGAATTGTATAGGTAAAATTACTTCTTAGGAGAGACTTAAATCCTCTCCTTGAGATGCCAGCTTTATAAATACTTAAAAGGCTAGGAAATTAGAAGAAAAAAAGGATGACATTATACACGTATACACCACTTAAGCATTACTTACATTCCTAGCATGAACAAACAATGACAAAGATTAGAAAGAGGCATTTTACTTCTGTATTGTTTTATGACTTAGTAACCTAACCAATCTTCATGGCTAGATACACATAAGTTAGCTATGAAACATACCCTCTTATTGCATCATTGAAATGAAAATCAATCATTGGAACTTGTGGTAATTCACATTATTTTAGCTTGTAAGGATGAGTCAAGTAGGTTAACGTTAAACACATGCCTATATATTATTTCTAAGTTCACGCCAATCTTAACTTGAATGTATGAATAGTCCTAAAGTGTACCTTATGATGAATATAATTTGGTTATGTGACATAAACATTGGCAAGATAATTGAATCCCATGGAAATGCTTAAGTTACATATCATTTAATTAAGTGAGCAGCTCGAGTTTTCTTCATTTAATGTGGATAATAATGGTATGTTAAATGTAAAAGTGACCTGATTACAAATAAAAGGAGGTTTAAATCCTTGTGTGAGTTAAAATTTTTTTACGTACATAAAAGATTTATTAAATACATTAAAAAAAATTTTGTAACTACAATCATTAAATTGATGTGGAGCTATTTGTTGAACATTATTAGAAGAAATAAATAAATAAATAAAAATAAAAGTAAATATATGGGTACTACAAATTCATATATATGTTACTGATGTGATTAATATTAAAGAGCATACAATTGGATTTAAATTGCTAAGTAGTTCAATATTAAGCAATTAATATATGTACTACATATACCTACGTGAATAGTTGGCATAAGTGTGTAATTTGTTTAATTTACACTGCGAAATTCAAGTACAAGCAAAGAAGATAAAGGGACCATTACTCTTATTTCACGTATGAACAAAGGTAAAGTAAAAATAGGTTTATGCCTAATATTAGTTATACTGCAAACAAAATTGCAAGTAAGATGAAAAGCTTGATGATTCAAGCTTTGGGCGTAATAATTATTCATTAATGATGGTTATATAATATATGGATATTTTAGGTTGTTATTGATTCACAGTTGTACCATTGTTATTGCTTCAAGCTTCATAACATAAAATGTTATAAATATTTAATTATTTTATATTGATGTTGAATATGTGATGCATTGATGTATTTTGAGATGTTATTATTTACAACTCTACCATCATTGTATAAACACATATACATTTAAATCATGCATCATAAATCATTAGCATTATATTTTTGAGGAATAAGGGAGGCACAGTTATATATATATATATATATATATATCATATATATATATATATATATATATATATATTATATATAAAAGGTGATATAAGCGAGGCACTAGTATATTTATGTATGAAATGATATAGAGATAGAGAAATACAGGGATAAAGAATACAAAGGTACTAGAAATAAATAAATCATTAAAAATATAACCAGTACATATTGTGCATAATCAAAGATGGAGATTGCTATGATCATAGAAAATTGATAAATTTACAAAAAAGGTGAATTCATAGAGAAATGATGGAATAACATAGAACAGAAGAATACAACACATTTTGTATTCATTATCATATTATATAGCATTATTACAAGAAATGAGCGACTCACAGGGAAGTTCAATATTTTACAAAAATAGCTACAATAATTATTATTTATTATTATTATAATAATAAGGGAATATTGGTAGAATGACTTCATTATTTGCTATATTTTTTTATTATTAATTGTTATGCATTTCCTTAATTGACTTATTTATTTTTTATAATTTGTTACAATAGATTACTTGAATTTCAATTATAGTATAATTATGGTTGGATACCATTGAGTTTTATCCTCAACATTTGTCATTTGATGAATGTAGGTGTGAGCTTCGGTTCCGTTTTCCGGCTTGTTTAACGGGTTTTTTACTTTTGAAAGCAAGCATAGATTGTGGAGTCGCCACCTAGTTTGTTTCTATTAATCCAATTAAATTAATTTTGAAAACTAGGAAATAAAACTTAGGTTTTTCAGAGTTGAAAACGACCTTTGTTTCTTCAGAGTATGGGTTCGGGATTTTCAAATCTATTTGTATTCCACCTTGATATGCTCATTTGTTTAATCTTATGAAAGTTCCTAGCATACACTTATGGTTCAAGTTAAGTTAGAGTGTTTTTCATGGCATAGGGCATACAAAGGAACATGTTACATGTTATGAAAGCGTAAATAAGGCAGTAAATAAAAACATAAATAAAGCATAAAAGCGGAAAATAAATGTGGGCAAAACAACCCACCCGAATAAAGAAGAAAGGAAGCGAAAGACTTGGGTGTGATTCCCCGTGTCGGAAAATGCGGCGTGCTAGTGGTGTGATAAATGTGCACAATGAAATAACGTGGAGTCGCCACCCGACTCATCTAGCTAACTCAATTGAGTAACTAAACAAGTCAGGAAAACCCGAGCCTTCCT
>CANYBF012366029.1:0-16270 GCA_948192965.1 Dalechampia spathulata | reverse complement strand
GGTGAAAGTGCCATAGACAACCCTAAACGGGCCTAGCCCGGTCCAAGAAGGCCCAGAAAGGTCCAAAATGACCCTAAATGGGCCAGAATCAACTCGGAATCGATCCGAATCAAAGCCGGTCCAAAATTAGGGTGCGACAGTTGCCCTTTGATTCAGAAGAACTAACATGTATTCGAAGCATGTAATTCTTTTGAATCATCCGGAGCACCAGATTCAGACAGGTGATGTACCAGAAAGTTGCATGAGAGTAGTCTCATCTCATCAACTCGTGGGCAACATGGGTGTGTAGGGGCAGTCTCACCCTACCAACTGGGGATTTCAGGAGTTGCGTAGGAGCAGTCTCATCCTACCAACTATGGCTAAAGAAGTTGCGTAGAGGTAGTCTCACTCTACCAACTGTGGCTAAAGAGTTCTCCTAGACGGTCATGATCTAGCGAGAAAGTTGCATGAGGTAGCAAGACCTCACCAATCGTAAGTGAGAGTATCCTCTAGACGGTCACGATCTAGCAGGAATAAGTAAGGTGCCTAGGTACAACCAAATAGGGCTTTCTCTGTCTCTCGTACAGGTATAGAAGTTGCATAAGAGTGGTTCACACCTTACCAACCTGTGGGCTAGAAAGTTGCGTAGGAGCAGTCTCATCCTACCAATTGTGGCTAAAGATTTCTCCTAGACAGTCACGATCTAGCGAGAAAATGAGATAGAAGTGATGTAAGGGCAGTCTCACCTTACCACCGGGGATGCCAGAGAGTTGCAGGAGATAGCTTGATCTCTACTGGGGATTGAGAAGGACAGTCACGATCCTTCGCGCTGAAAAAGTAGTGTAGGAGCAGTCTCATCCTAACACTCATGGAATTGGAAATTGGAAATTCCTCCCAGACGGTCACGACAAAATATAAGCAGCTATAACTGCAGCATGTTTACCTGCAGATCAAACGGACAAGGAATCATCCGAGTTTGAAACTTTGGGCTCGTATATTATCCTCTTCAGAATGTCCTTAAACCTGTTCCGCTGGACTATGAGCTCCAAAAGCTCATCTTTCTTGTCATCAGAGACTTTCGAGGAAATTTTCTGTGAATTATGTGCCCTATCTGCAGAGTAGAATACCAGCTCTGACAAGCACTCTTTCTCGGCTCGCTGGCAGTATTTATCTTCTTCTATCATCCTGGATTCGATCAGATGATACATGTACACTACCTTCTCCTATCCAAGCCTATATGCACGGCTTATAGCTTGCCTTTCTACTAATGGATTCCATACAACATCAAGCAACACAACCCTTGATGCATCAACGAGATTGCTTCCTTCAGAACAGGCCCTTGTTGATGTAAATAACACTTTTGCTTCACTGGTTCTATCGTTAACGTGCTTAATCAATGATTGGCAATGATCAGTATCAGCTGCCCCATACATATGCAATATTTCCTTCCCTTGGATCCAATTGAACTGGAAGTCAAGCTGCTATCCTACCAATTTCAGCGGATCAAGATCTTGGTTGAAGGCTAAGACCTTCACTTCCAAGATACCACTTAGTTCAACCAATTCCATGAGAAATCTAGTCTTCACTCCCATATCTGGATCCAATTTATGTTTTTTTGGCCTATCAAATTCAGCAGCATCTCCTTGAATTTGTTTCTCACCAATAAGAGAAGGGTGTACGGAAGCCACAGATATCAAATACTCCAAAGAGAAAGTCTGTTGATTCACTGCTGCTTGAACTCTATCAAGGATGCTCTTTTGCAAATGGATAGGCTCCTCCAGCTTCTCAGCCTTCAACCTTTCATTCCCATCTTTGCCATAGTGCTGTCTTTAGATAGCTCCCAATCTGCCTAGAAACACCCGCTTAGACAATGCATGAATGTATGTATGCATGATAATGTGAATGCATGCGGGGCGATCCTGATCTGTTCTTGTGTTTCCTCTTGCAGGTCGAGGCTAGTAGCTCAGAAGTGGTACTTGGGAAGAGGAATGCATGCCCTTCACCATCTACGGTGTCTACTGACCTACCACCGACTACCCCGTTGGATGAATTCTTCACTGGACTGACTGCACCAGACTGGAAGAAACTGGAGTCTTTCGGGTTCCATGCTCTGAACACCTATCGTCATGTGAAGATTGACCCGGGGTTTTTGAGAGCTACATCTCACTTCTGGGATCTTGTGGATCATGTCTTCCGCATACAGGACTTTGAGATATGCCCGTTACCTAAGGAGTTTGGGGCCATTATGTATAGTCCTTCACTGGATCACGCACAGCTTGTGGTTCCATCAGCTTCTAGATCTGGGGTGGTGCAGCAAATGGTATCCCTGTTCGACCTGCCCCCGAGGATAGCTGGTACTTACCTGTCCCCTTGTCAGGGATTTATCTCTACCAGCATTATCGGGACCTGTCAGAGGAGGGACCCTTCCAGTCCTGCTTGGGTTCGGGTGGTTCAGTTCTGCATACTGGGCCGATATTTGCTTACACATCCTGGAGACGTGACGCATTGTTCAGTGCTTACTGTCATAAATTAGATGGCTGAGGGTCAGATCCCTATCCCCTCATCTTAGCAGAGACACTGATTGGGCTGCATGACATGCGACGTACCAGTGGAGACCTTGCGGGAGGAAGTCCCCTGCTGCTTCAGGTATGAATCCTAAGTCGCCTTTGCAGGTTTTCAACTTAAAAGAGCTGCATTTTTTACCCTTATTTTTGCATGAGTCACCTCTTGCGAGGTTTTCAGCTCATCGGGCTTTATTTTTCCTGAGACACTAACTTTTGCCTGAACTGCCCCCTTGGGTTTTCAATTCAGCGGGTCGCTCTAATTTTTGCCTGAGCCGTCTTTTGCAAGATTTTCAACTCAGCGAGCTTTTCTTTTTTTCTTTTTTTCCTTTTCTTTCCTTTTGTTTTTCTTTCTTTTTTTTTTTAGATATGGCTGCAGGAGAAGTTGGGCTTACCAAAGAGTCCTTCTGGCAACTTGAACCGGTACAGCAAGGTGCCGACATAGCATATTGGCAAGATCGCTTCCCTGAGGTGATGGGCGACAGGGTCAGATGGACCTATCCGTGGTGGTGATGCAGCTGTGGGAATCGGATCCCGACTCCAGAGAGGAGTATCATGGAGAGCTAGGCTGTAGAGAGCAAAATAAAGGCCAGATGTTTGCAGTGATAATGATGTCAGAACTTCATGCTTTAGATTTCATGCAAACAAAAGATGAACTTTATTTTAAATTCTCGCATGCGTATGAATCACGATTTCATTAGCATACAAGACATCTCAGTTACATTTCCATGCACATTTAAAATAGGCACTACTTTATCCGATGATTTGACTGTCGTGATCAATCAGCCACGAACAGTTTTCTCATTGACCAACCTGACTCTCTGCCCTAACTTTTGCCTGAGATTGGATTGGATCCCAGCGGGCTAGACATGAAAGAGCTTCAACTGATCTTTGTTGACTGGTTCAGCTTCCGTGCCATATGCCAAAGAGTGAGGGGTCATTCTTGTTGACATTCTTGCTGTTGTTCTATAACTCCAAAGTGTTAGTGGTGATTCCTCAGACCAGTTGTTACACCCACAGTAGAGACCCTAGGAGTTTTGCGTATATACGTGTCTAGGGATATGTGTGCATGTGTATATGTGAATGTATTGGAAATGCATGATGATGGTTTATGCTTATGTGGATATATGTTGCTATGTATGATTCTATATGCTTGTTGGTGTGTCGTCACCTTATTGGGAAGCGTGTCTCTCGGTTGGATGAGGGATGGCTTGTGTATGTGATTGGTATGTGTTATGTTAGGTATAGCCCTTATACTGGTATAGGGGCAGATGTCGAAGCGGAGCGACGAGTTAAGTAGCGTGTATCAGGTTAGTTAGGAGGTTTGGGAGTGTTACAGATGAGTTAGGCATGCCAATAGGCATGATTATGCATTTTTGGGAAGTGGTACGGGCGTACGGGTTGGCCGTACGGTCGTACGAGGTGAGGTAAAAATAGGGTATTTGGTTCCTCGAGTGCATACGGGCGTACCAGAGAGGCGTACGGCCGTACCGTTGCTCGCAGGAAATCGAGTTTGTCAGGAGAGCTCGCAGGAATTAGGGCGTACGGGCGTACCATATAGACGTACGGTCATACCGAACCTCGCAGGATTTTTGGTTTGTCAGGCTTTTGGAGTCGGTACGGGCGTACCAATGTCCGTACGGCCGTACGCGACTTTAAATTGACTTTTAAGGTAGAAAATCAAACAAATTTTCTTAGGTTTCATTCCTTAATTCCTAAGCTAAACACCCTAAAACCCTACCAAATCACCTCCTTAAGGATTATAGATGCCGTAAACGTCCGAGAATGTGAGATAGAAGTTGAATACAAGTAAGGACAAGATCATTGGCTATAGCTAGAGGTAGCTTGCGTTTGAGGTTAGTGCTAGTTTTATGTGTTAAGCCGCTTTCAGCTTGTTTCTGATTTCCATAAGACATAAATTACGTCTAAGCCTATGATATTGATATGAAAGTTATCTTTTTGCTATGATATGTGATGGTTATTGATTCTGATGCTTGGAACATTATGATTTCCTTGCCGAATGCTATGTTTAATGCCCCATCTGTCTAGTTCGAGGGGTAAATGAATGAATGATATGATCATTGCATAATGATGATGGATGAATGGTGAAAGAGTGAAAAGAATATGAGAAACGAGGGTAGAGCTCAGCTCTGGGCACACTGGATCGGTAACAAATGGAATCCTACGGGAATTGTTAGATAAATGTCCTCCTAAAAAGGGAGATGAGTCTCGAGACATACGGTAGGATTGAGTGCAGGGCACTCTACGGATATATATATATATGTGGAATCTCCTGAGATGGGAGATTAGTACCGGTATGGGATCTAGTGTGTGCGACAGGTATGTGCACATTACAGGAAAATAAGAGTGACTGAGAGAAAGAGGGAAGAGAAAGAATGTCAGGAGCATTGGCATTTACATTTGCATTGCATACAATATGGTGCCTGTTATATCCTGACTTGACCTGATGATGATTTGCTAAATATTGCATGAATGTTTATATATGTTACTAGCACCACTGAGATTATTCTCAGCGTTTGTCATTTGATGAACGTAGGTACAGAGCCCACGGGAGAGCGATCAGAGAAGGATTAGAGGTCATCAGCTGAGATGGACAGATCTCATTTTGGTACGAGGACTCATGAGGCATGCTCCGGCTTCTCTTTGAGTCATGTAGCTAGGGTGTTGCAGCAGTTATATGGCTTAATGTATAGCCATGTTTTGTATTTAGCTTTTGGTGGTCTGTACTCACGCACTTATTGTATAACAGGTTTATATATATGAAATATGAGATTGACTGTTATTTTTTTATTCAGTTCAGTGCATGATGTTTATCTAGGGTAGTGATTGCTTATCACGTCGTTTCCGCAGCACAACCACCATTAGGCTTAGAGCGTGTCCCCATACGACGCAGGTTTGATGGATCCCTTGTGGTATAGGTATTGGTCTCCCTCAGGGGATCAGTGTCTATGCTACGGGAGCATGTCCTCCTGGGTATGGGCTGGGTGTGACATGTTAAAGTGGTATCAGAGCTATGGTTTAGCTCGCTGGATACCGTAGGGGTTAAAGTGAGGGTTTATAGAGACTACTGCCAGTGGTTAGGAGCTACACTTAAGGAGTTGCCAGTCCGTACCATTGCTGACCAGTAGGGTTATGTTTTTGCTTGCTGTTTTACAGATTAAGGTACAGCTTGCACAATGATGGACAGAGCAATAATATTGGGTGAAGAAGAAGGGGGTAATTTTAATCCCCAAGAGAGTTCTGCAGAGACCGGTAACGCTGGTAATAGACAGCCGCAACAGGGGGATCAGGATGGGCCGAGTACCAGGGCACCATAGGTTGATAGAGTGGATGCCTCTGCAGCAGACCCTATGCAAGCCCATTTTTTGTAGTTTGTAGAGTATATGCAGGCACGAGGATAGATGTTACCGACTGTGACGGCAGTTCCACCTCCACCTCCTCCTGCACCACAAGAAGAGTACAAGCTTGATTTTAAGAAGTTGAGGGCTTATGGGGCTACAGACTTCATGGGTACTATTGACCCGTATGTGGCGGAAACCTGGTTAGAGAAAATACAGTGGGTATTGAGGCAGCTTAAGTGTCCCGAGACAGTGAAATTTGAGTATACTATCTCTTTACTGCAGGAAGACTCATATGAATGGTGGAAAACCATTCCTCAGAGTATGGCGGATCCTCCGGTTTTGACTTGGGCAGATTTTCAGAGGGATTTTAAGCAGAAGTATGTACCGACGGTGTACACAGATCAAAAACTACATGAGTTCCTGAATTTGACCTAGGGAAACATGACGGTGGCCGAGTATGAGAGAGAATTCATGAGGTTAGCCTATTATGCCACCAACATCTTGACATCAGGGAGAGAGAGATGCAAGAGGTTCAAATAGGGGTTAGATCTGAGGATCAGAGCATTAGTGCATGGTTTTAATTATGATGATTTCTCAGCTCTGATGGCCAATGCACTAAACCAGGAGCGGATTTTACAAGAGGGCCATAGAAGACAGGAAGTAGTGAGGAGACCATTCCGCGAGCAAAGTTCCTCTTCAGGGAGTCAGAAGAGGGGCAGGTTTAGAGGTCCTTTTGTACCACGACCTATGGGAGTACGACCACCTACACCCAGACGGATACAGAGTGGGAGACCCACATACTCGAGTGGCAGTGGTAGTACAGGGTCTGGTTTGTTACCTTGCCATGTTTGTGGCCGAACACATTATGGAGCTTGCCGGATGGGGGCAGGTTTGTGTTTCCATTGTGGCCAGGCCGGGCATTATGCGAGGGAGTGTCCTATATGTGATCACATCCCAATGCATACAGTATCCGAGGGTGGTTCCTACCAACAATAGAGCCTGATTGTGAGGGTGAACCCGAATGGTTCCCAGGGTGCAGAGAGAGGCAGAGGTAGGGGCCGAGGAGGCCAAGGCAGTGGGAGCCGAGGGAAGAGCCAAGAATCAGTGAATCAAGCAGTTGGTGTGCCTACCCGAGTCTATAATTTGGTTCAGCAGGACAAGCAGCATGCCTTTGACGTCATGATTGGTAATCTTTTTATTTCTAAGCATGAGGCATTAGTGTTATTTGATCCCGGTTCGTCGCATTCATACATGAATTCAGGGTTTGCTAGAGTGCTTG
Organism: Dalechampia spathulata; assembly: GCA_948192965.1. Classification (NCBI taxonomy): domain Eukaryota; kingdom Viridiplantae; phylum Streptophyta; class Magnoliopsida; order Malpighiales; family Euphorbiaceae; genus Dalechampia; species Dalechampia spathulata. The sequence goes on along the minus strand of CANYBF012366029.1, from coordinate 9,089 downwards.
AGATGGGTAGTGAGGCATTAGGTTATGAACTAGTTGTATCGAGTCCTTTAGGATGACATGTTAAGGTGAATAGGGTGCTAAGACAGTGTCCTTTGGAGATTCACGGGGTGAGCTATCCATCTGACTTAGTTGAGATGCCGTTTATGGATTTTGATGTGATTCTGGGGATGGATTGGTTAGTAAAGTATAGAGCGGTTATGGATTGTCATTTGAAAATAGTCACTTTACAGCATCCAGAACGGGGAACAGTAGTAATACAGGGTAGTGTTCCATCAGTGACCGCCCGATTGATATCAGCAATAAAAGCACAGAGGTTACTGGCGCAAGGTTGTGAGTCTTATGTGGCATATGTGATAGATACTAGACAGCAGGAAGTACAGCTAGTAGACATCCCAACGGTATGTGAGTTTCTGGATGTGTTCCCGGCAGAGTTACCTGAGCTACCGCCAGAAAGAGAGGTTGAGTTTGAAATAGAGGTGTTACCAGGAACGGAGCCTATTTCTATAACTCTGTATCGCATGGCACCATTAGAACTAAGGGAACTCAAGGTACAGCTGCAAGAATTACTTGAGAAAGGGTTCATTAGACCGAGTATCTCACCATGGGGTGCTCCGGTATTGTTCGTCAAGAAGAAGGATGGCACTATGAGGATGTGTGTAGATTATCGGCAGCTTAGTAAGGTCACTATCAAGAACAGATATCCGTTACCGAGGATAGATGACCTGTTTGATCAGTTAAAGGATGCCACAGTGTTTTCGAAGATAGATTTGAGATCAGGGTATCATCAGCTTCGAGTTAAAGATGATAGTGTGGCTAAGACTGCATTTCGGACGCGATATGGGCACTACGAGTTCTTAGTAATGCCGTTTGGATTAACTAACGCGCCAGCAGCTTTTATGGCCCTGATGAATACAGTATTTATAGATTATTTGGATCGATTTGTTGTGGTATTCATCGATGATATATTGGTGTATTTGAAAACAGATGTGGAGCACGATCGGCATTTGAGATTGGTATTGCAACGGTTGCGGGAGAAGCAACTTTATGGTAAGCTTTCGAAATGTTCCTTTTGGTTGGAACAGGTTGCATTTCTGGGGCATGTGATTTCAGCAGAAGGTATTCGGGTTGATCCTAGCAAGATTGAAGCGGTTTTGAGTTGGCCGATTCCGCGGAACATCAGTGAGATCCGCAGTTTTCTGGGATTGGCAGGGTACTACCGGTGATTTGTAAAAGGATTCTTGATGCTTGCCTTACCGTTGAAAACGTTGCTTCGGAAGGATGTTACCTTTCATTGGTCCGAAGAATGTCAACAGAGTTTTGACAGTTTGAAGGAGTATTTAACCCAAGCACCAGTTTTGACGTTACCGACGCCGGGTACAGTTTTTACAGTTTATAGCAATGCTTCACTTAATGGCTTAGGTTGTGTGATGATGCAGGATAGGAAAGTGATAGCATACGCGTCGAGGCAGTTGAAACCACATGAAAGGAATTACCCGACACACGATTTGGAGTTAGCAGCTATAGTATTTGCATTAAAGATTTGGCGCCACTACTTATACGGGGAGTTGTGTTATATGTATATGGATCATAAGAGCCTAAAGTACTTAGGGACATAGAGAGAACTGAACCTAAGACAACGACGGTGGTTAGAATTGATCAAGGACTATGATTGCATCATTGATTACCACCCGGGTAAGGCTAATTTAGTGGCCGATGCACTGAGTCGTAAGTTCTTTGCAGGATTGCAGCAGTCATCTGTGATGTTAGTGTTAGAGATGCGACAATTGTGAGGTACCTTGACAGTGTAACCTGAGGGTTTGTTAGCTCAGCTGCAGTTACAGGTTAAACCATTATTGACAGAGCAGGTGAAACAGAGTGCAGTTAATGATGAGGAATATCAGAAACAGCTGTAGAAAGTTCAGGCTGGTAAGACTGCTTTATTTTGTATTGACAGTGATGGGAATCTGAGGCACAATGGAACGCATTTGTATATTCCAGCAGATTCCGAGTTGAAGAGATGGATTCTAGAGGAAGCACATGAGTCTTCGTATGCTTATCATCCAGGAGGTATAAAAATGTACAGAGATTTGAGACGATACTACTGGTGGGTAGGTATGAAGACAGAAATAGCAGATTATGTGGCTAAGTGTTTGGTATGCCAATGGATCAAAGCGGAACACCAGGTACCAGCAGGATTACTGAGTCTGTTACAGCTTCCAGAGTGGAAGTGGGACCGCATTACGATGGATTTTGTGATAGGTTTATCGATGATACAAGCGAAGCACGATGCGGTCTGGGTGATAGTTGACAGACTCACAAAAACAGCTCATTTCCTACCTGTCCACATGGATTACAGTCTCGAGAGGTTAGCGAGTCTGTATATAGCTGAGATTGTCAGACTGCATGGGGTTCCATCGTCCTTAGTGTCTGACAGGGATCCGAGGTTTACTTCACATTTCTGGGGTACATTTCAGAGAGTTTTGGGCACCAGAGTTCAGTTTAGTACAACGTTTCATCCTCAGACTGACGGACAGTCAGAGCGGGTGATACAGATACTAGAGCATATGTTACGTGCCTGTGTGTTAGAATGGGAAGGTAGTTGGGATCGCTACATTCCCTTAATAGAGTTTGCCTACAATAACAGTTTTCAGAGTAGCATTCAGATGGCACCGTACGAGGCACTGTATGGCCGTCGATTTCGTACGCCATTACATTGGGATGAGGTAGGTGGATGATGATTGATAGGTCCTGAGTTAGTACAACAGGCAGAAGATCAGGTACAGTTGATTAAAAGTCACTTGAAAGCTGCTTCTGATCGCAGTAAGTCGTATGTGGATCTGAAACGACGAGATATAGAGTACGAAGTCAGAGATAAGGTGTTTCTTAAGGTTTCTCCGTGGAAGAAACTGATGCGATTTGGTCAAAAGGGTAAGCTAAGTCTGAGATTCATTGGTCCATACGAGATTCTCAAAAGGATTGGACTGTTAGCTTATTAGTTAGCGTTGCCGCCTGATAGGATTCACAACGTCTTCCATGTTTCGATGTTGAGGAGATATCGATCAAATCCATCACATGTAATATCGGTTGAGCAGATAGAGGTGCAGCCAGATTTGACGTATAGTGAGGAACCTGTACAGATTTTAGCCCGAGAGACCAAGCAATTGAGAAACAAGCATATACCGCTTGTAAAGGTCTTATGGAATCATCATACCGGACAGGACGCGATGTGGGAACGAGAGGCTACTATGAGGGAGCAGTATCCCCACCTATTTTTGAGTAAGTTTAGATGGAATTTCGAGGACGAAATTTCTTTTTAGGAGGGGAGAGTTGTTACACCCACAGTAGAGACCCTAGGAGTTTTGCGTATACACGTGTCTAGGGATATGTGTGCATGTGTATATGTGAATGTATTGGAAATGCATGATGATGGTTTATGTTTATGTGGATATATGTTGCTATGTATGATTCTATGTGCTTGTTGGTGTGTCGTCACCTTATTGGGAAGCGTGTCTTCTCGGTTGGATGAGGGATGGCTTATGTATGTGATTGGTATGTGTTATGTTAGGTATAGCCCTTATACTGGTATAGGGGCAGATGTCGGAGTGGAGCGGAGTGAGCGAGTGGAGCGTAAGGGCAACGAGCAAACGGAGTGGAGCGACGAGTTAGGTAGCATGTATCAGGTTAGTTAGGAGGTTTGGGAGTGTTACAGACGAGTTAGGCATGCCAATAGGCATGATTATGCATTTTTGGGAAGTGGTACGGGCGTACGGGTTGGCCGTACGGTCGTACAAGGTGAGGCAGAAACAGGGTATTTGGTTCCTCGAGTACGTACGGGCGTACCAGAGAGGCGTACGGTCGTACCGTTGCTCGCAGGAAATCGAGTTTGTCAGGAGAGCTCACAATAATGAGGGCGTACGGGCATACCATATAGACGTACGGCCGTACCGAACCTTGCAGGATTTTTGGTTTGTCAGGCTTTTGGAGTCGGTACGAGTGTACCAATGTCCGTATGGCCGTACGCGACTTTAAATTGACTTTTAAAGCAGAAAATCAGACAAATTTTCTTAGGTTTCATTCCTTAATTCCTAAGCTAAACACCCTAAAACCCTACCGAATCACCTCCTTAAGGATTCTAGATGCCGCAAACGTCTGAGAATGCGAGATAGAAGTTGAATACAAGTAAGGACAGGATCATTGGCTATAGCTAGAGGTAGCTTGCGTTTGAGGTTAGTGCTAGTTTTATGTGTTAAGCCACTTTTGGCTTGTTTCTGATTTCCATAAGACGTAAATTACGTCTAGGCCTATGATATTGATATGAAAGTTATCTTTTTGCTATGATATGTTATGGTTATTGATTCTGATGCTTGGAACGTTATGATTTCCTTGCCGAATGCTATGTTTAATGCCCCATCTGTCTAGTTCGAGGGGTAAATGAATGAATGATATGATCATTGCATAATGATGATGGATGAATGGTGAAAGAGTGAAAAGAATATGAGAAACGAGGGCAGAGCTCAGCTCTGGGCACACTGGATTGGTAACAAATGGATTCCTACAGGAATTGTTAGATAAATGTCCTCCCAAAAAGGGAGATGAGTCTCGAGACATACGGTAGGATCGAGTGCAGGGCACTCTACGGATATATATATATATGTGGAATCTCCTGAGATGGGAGATTAGTACCGGTACGGGATCCAGTGTGTGCGACAGGTATGTGCACATTACAGGAAAATAAGAGTGACTGAGAGAAAGAGGGAAGAGAAAAATGTCAGGAGCATTGGCATTTACATTTGCATTGCATACGATATGGTGCCTGTTATATCCTGACTTGACCTGATAATGATTTGCTAAATATTGCGTGAATGTTTATATATGTTACTAGCACCACTGAGATTATTCTCAGCGTTTGTCATTTGATGAACGTAGGTACAGAGCCCACGGGAGAGCGATCAGAGAAGGATTAGAGGTCGTCAGCTGAGACGGACAGATCTCATTTTGGTACGAGGACTCCTGAGGCATGCTCCGGCTTCTCTTTGAGTTATGTAGCTAGGGTGTGGCAGCAGTTATATGGCTTAATGTATAGCCATGTTTTGTATTTAGCTTTTGGTGGTCTGTACTCACGCACTTATTGTATAACAGGTTTATATATATGAAATATGAGATTGACTGTTATTGTTTTATTCAGTTCAGTGCATGATGTTTATCCAGGGTAGTGATTGCTTATAACGTCGTTTCCACAGCACAACTACCATTAGGCTTAGAGCATGTCCCCATACGACGCAGGTTTGATGGATCCCTTATGGTATAGGTATTGGTCTCCCTCAGGGGATCAGTGTCTATGCTACAGGAGCATGTCCTCCTGGGTATGGGTTGGGTGTGACACCAGTCTTTGTAGCTCGCTGACATCTTGGCTGGGGTCCTCTTTGTGTTCTTATTCATAGCCTCCCCTATGCCATTAGTTTGTGGGTGATAAGGTGCAGACTTGTGATTCTCGGAGCCTCATGCTGCCAGCAGGTCCTGAGTTGTACCTTGAACTTGTACCCCGTTATCTGTGATGAGGTATTCCGTATCTGCAGATGAAGATTTTTCCCTTTTTCTTTTTATTTTTTCTTTTCTTTTCTTTTTTCCTTTTCTTTTCTTTTTCTTTTTCTTTTTTTTCAAGCTAGACTAGCTTTCGGTAGGATCGAAGTATGATGCACCGCTATACACCTGTTGACTCCTGGCATATTTTCATTAGACTAAGCAAAAAGCCCTTTCATGTCTTTTCAGAATATTTTCAATTTCTTTTCTCTCGTCGACAGTCAAAGCATCGGACAAGCTGCAGTGCCCAGGTTAAATGCGCATGTTGATGCAGCATTAATATCAAATATGTTCATGTCATCATGATGCATATGCATGCTTGAATCTAAACAAAGATCACATTAATAAGCATTTTTTTATCGTCACCGCATAGAGTTTGTTCAACGTTACACCATCATCAAAATGAAAGTAAAAGCAGATTGCCCCGTTGGCATTGGCTGGTTCCAAGTCATTGCCCCCACTATCTATTGGTTGCACTGTGTCCTCTCTTCTCTGGGTCGACAATCTTCCCAGAATCAATCAGGTCCTGAATCTTCATCCTCAGTAGACGACAGTTGTCTGTGTCGTGTCCGTGATACTGGTGGAATTGGTAATACAAGTTCTTGTCAACGCCAGGCGGTGTAGGCCTGTTCTGGTTAGGGAAAGGAGTCAAGTACCCTTCCTTCTGTAGCTTAGCAAAAATCTTTGACATAGGCCTGCCGAGATTAGAGAAGTTTTGTGGCTGCTCCACGTTGTTCACTTCGACTATCTTCTTCTCAGGCTGTGAGTACTGTTGCCTCGAAGTACCCCCCGTTGTGAATTTGCGGGAAGCAAATCCATCCTTCTTCCTCTCAGACTCAGCCAAGTCCACCTTAAGACCCAGAGTGTGGACATCAGTATAGTCACTGTATGTGTGGAACCGCATCCTCTCTAAATAAGCCGGGAGTGTACCAGCCACCAGCTTGGCTATCAAATCTCCCTTCATGGGTTTCACCTTCAGTAGGGCCGTGTATTCATCCACCACGTGAAGTAATCAGTGAAAGTTTCCCCAGACTTCTATTTCACCATCTCCAGTGTAGCAAAGTGGTCTCAATATTGGCATTGAACCCATACTGAGTACAGATGGCTTCGCACAAGCTCTTCTAGCTCTCCCTAGTCAGCTTGTCTAGGGTGTAGTACTAAGTGGTTGCCGCCCCAGCGAGTGACAGTGGAAAGAAACGAGGTACCGTGCTCTGATGGACCGAGGTCGTACTCATAGCAGTAAGGAATTGCTTCAAGTGAGTACGAGGATCTCCCTTACTGTTGAACTTGGAGAGATCGGACATCTTGAAATTCTTGGGAAGAGACCCAATAGTATCCACAGTGAACTCATCATCCACCCTGAAGTCTGGCAACACCCCTTGTTGCTTCAGCAGATTCTGAAACTGGCTCAGCTTCTGGTCCATGGTCTCCTTCCACTCCGGCTTAGTAGTACCGGCCCCCTCAGTCTCTAGATTGGCAGTTGGAAGCTGTGGAATAGTTTCCTCTAGATCGATGAAGTCATTGCTGGGATCATCAACAACAACTCCATTCCCCTTACGGGCAGCAACAGTCTGTCCTCTAACAGTCTGATCATTAACAGTTTGGTTCCCAGCAGAACCCCCAGCACCCATCTGTATTTCAGTCAATTTCTCAGCCATCAAACTCCCCACCTGTTCCTGTAATTTCTGGGTGAATTCCCCGCTGAGCAACTTTTCAGTCATCATAGTCGCATTCTGTTCTTGTAACTTCCGGGTGAAGTCCTCATTAAGCAGCCTTTCAGTTACCTTGGCCACAACCTCCTCAATGTCAAAGTGAGCCCCGGAATCTTGTGCCATTTCAGATGAAGATGTTGGTGTAGTAGATGCAGTAGATGCAGTAGACGTAGCAGATGGTGAAGGGATGCTAGCTTGGACTAATCTTCCTTGACTATTGCGGGTCCACGAAGAATCTATGATGCTTGAAGAAGATCATGTTAGAAAATGATATGCTCAAAATGGATGCATGAAATAGGTGTATGCAATGCAATGCTACACGTAGGATGTATGAATGTCCTAAAATGCGTCTATAAACAGAAATGTAATGGCTGTTGCAAAACTGGGTTAGCGATGATGCATGTATGCGTGTTTTGACAGAAAACACAAAATGGTTAGACAGATAATATATAAGCATGAAAGTCCACTCCTTCCAACCTTATTTCACCACGGACATTTGTCCAGTCAATTTCCTAGGTGGGGCTCTCATCCAGAGTTTAACATTGAAACTCAAGATGCGCAAAAGTCACTCATATGCGGATGCAGCAACGTATCATGTGATCACATTCAAACCATGCTTGGAAGTCGTGGATGAACGAGGAGTCAAAATTTTACCAAATGAACATTGGTTCATAATTGGTAAGTCTACCGAAAACAAGCATTGGCTTACAATTTCTGCTATTTTGACTAGGTTCAATTATTGATCTCGCATGGTGATAAGATTAATCTCCAAACAAAATGAACTTGTCGCTTTTCATGGATTTCAAGAATTCAAGTGGACATGGTTTTGTTCAGAGTCTAATCAAATCATCGGATTTTCCATCAAATGAGCGTTGACCCACAATTGATGGTTTATTTTGTCAAATGAGTATTGACTCATAATTGACACGGCATTGGCATGTTTTAGCGCGTGGAACGTTGAGAAATGTATTAAGGTTAAACCCCAAACAAAAATGAACTCACCCTCTTTTCAAATCATGTTGACTTGAGGTGGATAAGGTTTTATTTCAGGGTTTAAACAAAATACATTTGGTTTGAATGTGATCCAAACACAAGCAAAAAGACTGGGTCCTAGTTGGAAATCACGGCTATTGTTGCTATATGTAGTGGTTAGGCCATTGTTGGTTTGGCTAAGAAGGTTCCCACGACGAGGAAAATATGCCTACGTGATCCAATCACGGATATGGGCGGTCCTTGGCATTCCTCCAAGTGATGAGTGACGTATGCCAGTCATAGGGCCCCAAGACTCAGCAAGTACATGAGTTCCCAAATGACCTAGCGCGTCGGGGCTATAGGGACGAAAAAGGTGTATGCAATACAGTTGTGAAAACTAGCAACCTAAGAATAAAGTACTTTCATTACGATTAAACAAGTGAGCATATTAAGATGGAATCGTTCAATTAAAATCACTTGAAATATCCCCAGTGGAGTCGCCACTGTGCGCGCCAGTGCGTTTCATTACAGGTTTTACCTTTTTTGAAAAGCAAGTGTGGATATGGAGTCGCTACCTAGTTTGTTTCTATTAATCCAATTGAATTATTTTAAAAAACTAGGAAATAATATTTGGGTTTTTCAGAGTTGAAAACAACATATATTTCTTCAGAGTGAGGGTTCAGAATTTTCAAATCTATTTGTATTCCATCTTAATATGCTCATTTGTTTAATGTTAATAAAAGCTCCTAAGCACACACTTAAGGTTCAAGTTTATTTAGCATATGTTACATGGCATAAGGGCATACAAGAAACAACCACAGGTAA